>WURT03016479.1:0-35324 GCA_009936505.3 Holothuria glaberrima | reverse complement strand
ACATACATACATACATACATACACACACACATACATACATACATACATACATACATACATACATACATACATACATATGTACATGCACTCGCTAGAGTGAATGCATAAATTACTTTCGCCTTCGGCAAGGAATCAAAATAGTATTATTCAGCTTATTATTCCTTTAGGGCCGCAGTTTATTTTGAGATTAAAATGACAGACTAAAAGCACACATTTTTTAGGGATACAAAACTAGGAACTAGTGAGGATCATATTCTTACATGCCTACATCTGAAGATAAATAATGATACTGATCAACTCCTTGAGTATGAAACAAAAATTAAATATCAAACTAAATTAAAGGCCTTTCAGGGGATTAGAAAATTGAAAATCGCGCCTAAGTAAATACAATCATACCCTTTAAATTCAACTTTTTTGTTTTTAAAAGGGTAAGTAGAAGCTGTGCATGAAAAAGAAGACAAACCTTTCTTCATTGGTGGAGGCATCTTCAGTATATCTGAGTCAAGAAAATTTTAACAGTATGTCTGTACAAAACTCTCAAAAACGGAAAACAACCATTTCTGTAATAATAACATAATCACTTGAAGACATAAATTAGGCATAGTTCTTTAGAGGTAGCAGAGTTACTCGATGAGTGTTATATGAAAATGAACTCATAGCAAGTGTCATTTTTAAAGCATAATGAACCTCACATATTAGAATTAAAAATATACACAAGTCGAGAGTGCTGATTTTTCATAGATGTTATTAAATTAACACTAGAAATAAGTAACCCCAATACTACTGGACGTTCAAATGCAAGCAGAAGAGGCTTTCATCCAATAAAATCATATTTCTAGCACCTACCAGTGAAACGTTGTTAATATTAAATTAAACGAAAGTTAGGAAACTAAACTGACGTAAAAGCTAACCATAATTATAGACTGATATTCTTAAGAAATATATTCATATATATATATATATATATATTAATTCCTATGAGTGTAGCTAAAATAAATACAGTATTTTACACGTGTTACATACGAAAGTCCGTGAACAAAAAAAAAAAAAAAAAAAAAAAAAAAAAAAAACAGTCTGTACATAGCATATTTAATTGGGAAAAATTTCCCCCCAAATCAAAGTTATGCTTTATATGAAGGTCTGTTATTCATTTCATATTATTCATATTAACTAGAAGCCAGCTAATGAACTTTGAAAATAAATTTATGAAATGAACAACTCTTGATACATTTAAATATGCCTAATTTAAAAACTGATTCTCTTATTGTCAGTGTTGTAGTCGAGTCCCCACCTTCCGAGTCCGAGTCCGAGTCCAAACCTATCAAGTCCGAGACCGAGTTCGAGTCGCAAGCTCCGAGTCCGAGTCCGAGTCCCCATATGGATAACGTGTACACTAACAACAGGAATTAACAAATGATATTTTTTTACGCTGCCTTTTACACAATATTGTTGTGTGGTATGGTATAAGCCCTGTGTCTGAATGGCTAACGCGATTGTTCTTCTTTTATTGTTCACGTGGTGTTTTTGAATGTATGCCAAGCATACTACTGGTAATGTTTCCTTTCTTACTTCGTATTGGCGGAAAGGCAGGAAATGATGAATAGGTCTGTTGGAAAAGTCGGCATAGGCTGGGGGTAGGGTGATTATCATTTTTAAACGATCGATCTTTTTATATTTTCTACTAAAAACTGTTGCAAACTGTCACATTTGTTTGCATTCCCTGCTCTGTTCTTTAAATGTGAATCGGAATATATCCAAGCCTTTTTTGTAAATGTTCCGGACACAACGGGCCCTGCACCCGCAGATGTGCCTTTGGTACTGTTCACGTGAGGGCGTCTTCCTTTCGAATGTGCATCATTTCCGCAACCGTTTCCGCTTATACGAGTGACTAATACCAAACGCTTGTGACAAGGATGCATTTGTTTGGGATACATATTTGCCAACAAAACAATTGTGTCGAGACCTGACAACATACGGTATCAGTTTTGGAAGGAGAAGGCGTGTGCTAGAAGTGAGATGTCTGGCTACATCTTGGTTAAATAGAAGTCTTTTGTAGATAGACCTATATATGGACTAGCTGCGGCAGTTGGCATTTTCTGGCTTCAAACTTACTTTAAAGAGGCTCGTTGATTTGATATTATTTTGTAACAAGTTTGAAAGAAATCATTGCATGACAATTTTTCCAATTAGCCTCATTAATCATATAACACTTCCTATGGTTACAGAAATTGAGAAACTGTTAGCTTTTGTGTACAGGAATTGCATATGCTTAATACCTAATGGTAAAAAGTGTCTGGTCACGAACTTGTAATAAATGATTCAAATCAATAATTAACCTTTAATTACCATTTCAGTTCTGTGTCAGATTTGCAGAATCTCTAAATTAAACCATTTAGAGCATCAAGATGAGAGTAAATCTCAACAGGTGTGAAAAATTTCACCACTTTGGTGAACCAACTCAGTAAGCTCCTTTAAATTTCAGCTTCTGTATACCATCACCAATCCCTCTGCTACATCAGGGGTGGCACCAGGATTTGCCCGACGGGGGGGGGGGCAGCGAACCGACGCCCGACAGCCCCGATGCCATCGAGGGGTCGGTGAGGGGGGATTTGAAGAAAACCTGTGTACTAGACCATTGACACAGCAGGGTATATATTGCAAATACTATAGTTCCACGCTGGTTTGATGTTTTTCCCGGAATTTAAACTGTGAAATTGCTAAACGCTTGAAGCGGGCGAAATTTTTTTTTGTACAAATCTACACTAAAACAATTTTTTTTATTAAAAGCTAATATAGTTCAATTGTCCAGGCAGTGGGACCCTGTCGAGCATAATTACCTTGTACTTCCTTCCTTGAGTCACTAACGGTACCGCACGACTGATACAAGAAAACATTAACTAGGTTTAGCGAAATGAGATGAAATTTCTGGCATTTACATAAATTCATGTATTCTACTTATTAAGTTACTTTTAAAGGTGGAAAGGGTTTGTACTAAATTTAGCTATGATGTGGACAAATGGGCAAGGCTTATCGAAAACTTTTAGTTTTATCGCAGAAATGGCCCTTTTAAAAGCAAAAATAAGTAAACATACCATGGACGGCGAAAGAATTTAACCAACAGACGGTCGCACCATGCTAGCTATCCCAAGTTTCGCCAGTCCCTATGTCAAGGTAATGATGAGAAGGGGATTTGAAGGAGCGCAACTATCCCATGCCACTGGGGTATATTTTGCACAATATCACTCAATACTTCAAGAGCCGAGCTGCGCACTGATAGTGTTCTTTTGAATCTAAAACGTAAAATTGCAAAGCGCCCCCGAAGATTTTTGGGTAGGCTCACACAAAAAAAATATGTCATAATAACTGTAAGGGTTGTAGACAGGACGCGGCTTTAAGAAATTTTGTCCGGGGGGCGGGCGAAAATCAACTTCGTATGCAGGAAGGTTTGGACGACCCCTTCCCCACCCGGCAATGTCAAGGATCTGTTTCTCAGGCGCCGCGGAACGGAAAAGAATATTAGAGGGTGATGAGCGCCAGGAAGACTTTCTAAGCGGAGCGCCACCATCGGTTGGCGCGGAGCGTATAAGACATTTTTGGCCTAACAAACCCTCCAGATGGCCGGAAACGGCACTTCTCGAGTGTTTTAAGCTGCATGTACCCAGCCTTGAAAAATGGATCTCATGTCTGCACCTAGCAAATATTAAAGGGGCTGAACAACCTTTAGCCCCCCTCACTTTTTTCATTGGGGCTGAGCCGCCAGCCCCCGTTCCGCCGCCACTGCCGCTCCTGATAGTACAGCAGGCGTATGGTTAATATTGTGTATTACAGAGATGCCCCATTTAGTCTTCAAAACCTCTTCCAAAGCTCTCCAAAAGCTCTTCCAAAACCATCTCAGGCAGTTAGTCATGAGCTTTCTTTAAAAATAAATACAACCATATCTGGCTATCAGCCAACCGCTACTCCATAAGGGCAGAACAAAAGGCAGTGGAAACAGGCAAAGCGGCTTGATCTATTTGTATAAAAATAGTTCCACTTAAAGGTGTTCTTGTTTCTTTTATCAATGTGTCACAATGTGTTTCAGCTTTGCTAAGAAGCCAATAGTACTGATTTTCTGGATTGTTTTATTTAAACAGCGTAAACTTAGGTCGAATCTCAAAATAATGAAAAAAACGTACTTGAAAATTATGGAAAATTTTGCAATAGTAATATACACAACTTCATAAATAATATGTCATTTTTGTGAGAGGGATGATTTTGTCTAAATTTAGAAATACTTTTTATTTAAACCACCTCGAATTACATGTTTTTTTTTATTTTTTGGAAGATTTTGAAGACCATGCTTTGCAAACTTTGGGGGGGAGGCAAGCGCCCCCGTGCCCCTATGGCGAGCCGTCCTTGCCAGACCGCATCGGGGATGATATACATTGAATCAAAACCACCTGGACTACCCAATAAATTAGCCGAACTTTGTTCCGTGAGTCGCTCACCAACTGACTGTACGCATGACATAAACCTGACAACAACAAGGCTTTGCGTTATGGGATGAAATTTACGACCTCTATATAAACTGAGTACTATGCCTACATGTTACTTGGTAACTTATGTACACGACTTGTGTTGTCTAGCTATGTGGAATGTGGAACTCTTGTAAGAATTGGATTGACTGTACAGCGCGAGTACCGCGTTGAAGATTGGGGCTCTTTTCAGGGGAATTGTCCTCTTGAGAGAAAAAAAACATAGGAAAACCGTCGGGGCGGCCAATCGCCGTCGAGGACTGCATACTTTGTGGTATCTACTAACTTGAAGACTCCCCGATGAAACTGTAAAAATTCCCAGACAGGGGAGGGGGCAGCCTTCCCCGACGAGGGCCATGGTCTTCTGTTCCTCACCTGGCACCACCCTTGTAACTACATCCCTGCGTGCAAATCATACCATTATCCAATAATCCCCCACCCACGAACCAACTCAAATGCACACTGCAGTTAAATCGACAGGTCATATAGTTTGACTTATATAAGCTAAATGTGATAAGGGGAGCTAGGCAGGCCAGTTGAAATGAACTTTCGAAATCATAGGAGACCAAATGCCCTTTGATAAAAATTCAGGCCTTATGGGCAGTTGTGTTACGACTCTGAGCGACCACAAATGTGGGAGAAGCCTATGTGGAATATGAATTTCAACTTCACGTCGGGTGGCTAACCAACTCAACACTTTAGATCAAATTTGGTTTCTTTTGAAAACCCAGTTCAGATGGGAAAATTATAGATTGATCTTTGATGAAATACCCACCTTACTTTGACCCGGCCGGAATCGAAGCCCGAATCTCCCGGTTGCTAGGCTTCATCGCTTCAAATGCTACCGCCTTTATCCGCTCGGCCTATTGCACCGGTATATATATTCATATACAGGCCGAATATTATTTCTACCTCTAGCTTGTCTTTTCTTATTTCTACCTCTAGCTTGTCTTTTCTTATTTGAACTGTGAATTTCTAAATAACGATATTTCACGATAAAAATACGGTATTGAGATACAACTTTTGAAACCTAGTAACTTGTCACTCAAGGCGATCTTGGAGGCTCTTTTGGCCAAAAATATTCTCCCTTCGCTATACGAGCCAACAAATAGTGACACTCCGCTCAAATGAAGTCACGCCAAACAATGCACCTCCTCCACAGCCATAAACATTTCAACCAGGGAGTTGCAACAACTCCCTGTTTCAACAAAGATTTGCGCCACTGAATCTTACATCAACTTATTTCTTACCTCCTCGGCCAGGGCTGGACTGGGACTGATGGATCATCAGTTGAGTGCGCATACGCGAATGGCATGGCAGATAGCGTAGGTAACTGTTCAGGTTTATGTCCAGTATTTTGTAAATACCCTCATAGCTTCAAGGACTAGGCCCTTTTTATTCCATTCGGTTCCGCCTCAAAAACCAGCTTTTTGACGGGACGGCCCCTTAGACATCACATATTTAGGTGGAACGCTAACCATTTCAAAATTGATGCCTAAAGGCAAAATTATGGATTCGCGTCTGGCTGTGGCCCTTTAGATCTCCCCGATTGAACTCCTGGACCCCAATGAAAACAATTAAGGACCCCATATACGTCTAACGGTCTTCAAGAATATCATCTACACTTTCCAGCGCATAGTGCAAAGACATACCGTGTGGAGAGCTATCTGACAACGGATTTGCATAAAAGTGACTCCCAAACTCTACCAGTCTCGAGCCCGGTCTTGTGAATTTTAGGGCCGAGTCACGAGTTCGGACTATACGAGACCGAGACCGAGTCCGAGTCCTTGCCTTCCGAGTCCGAGTCCTTAAAATCGTGACACGAGACCGGTCTAGAGTACTAAGGCACTGATTATTATAGGTAAATATAATGGGTAGGGTAATTTATGTGTGCATTTATAAAACTAATTGCTGAAGAAAAAGATATAGTGTCAGGAGGCTAAGGAGGCGCCTCTATTCAGCGTATGCAAGAGGTATTGACCTAGTCGCTCTACTTTAATCTCGTCCTGGCTCATAGATCGGATCGTTTGGTACACAACTGAGACACATTTTGTATGTATTCCTCACTAACAACAGATGGACCGACCATAATCCTTACGTTACAGCGGGGTCAGGAATGTGTTACAGATGTGTAAATTCTAAAATGGGACCAAAACCGACCTCTGCCTGAGCGAGGCTAGGACTGAGGTCAGACCCCTTTGTAATCCCAATGAACCAGGGGCCTGAAACTTAACCCCACAACAACACACCTGAAATGATGGGTCTAGAACCATAAGTGGGACGCCAGTATGAGAAAATATTTGGCATCGCAAATGCCCCAGATTGTCACTGCATTTTAAGCCACTGAGATAAATTCTTCTAGTGGCTTTTTTAACTTGTGTGTCTTACGAGGCTTACATGAACAACTAACGGGAGAAAATCTGGCATCCCCGTACCCACAGATTGCAGGAAACGTTTTCTTCATTTCTATTGTACAAACTTATATCTGCAATTGTGCTTCATCCTAGACACAGCAGGGTGTTTTCAGCGCATTTTACTCCTCTACTTGTTGTTACATGAAATTGTTCATTCCAATGCCGTTGATGAATAACGATGGCACAGACAGGAGCAGAGTAGAGGCCAATGAAGTAGGTTCGCCTAGAAGATTATCATGCAAAAGTACCTCTATGGAAGATATTTGACATCCTAAACACCCCGTAACACACGAAATTTTGACTATGTCTTCAACATAGTTGAGTTTTGTGTCATCCTGTATTCTATCTACCTTGACGTTGACGAGAGTCTACCGAAGCTTGCACGAAAGGCGATAGATAAATAAAGAAATAAATAAACAAACAAACAGACCGACCGACAGACAGACAGACAGACAGACAGACATGCAGGCAGACAGACAAACAAACAAACAAATAATAAAAAATAGCTATTTCTTGGAAAACGAAATGGATATCAATACTAACTGATGTCATAAGGTTAGGGATGGGAAAACTTTATGTGGTCAATGCTACACGAAAAAGACAAGAATTTACCACAAATAAATTTTACTCGGTTGAAAAATATTCGTTTTTGGTTCTTTATTCTGTCTCTTCAATAATCCCTCTCCTTCTGTTCTGTTTCTCCCCCTCTTTCCCTTTACCTTAATTCCCCGACAAAGTAATTGCCCCCAATTGGCAATGGAGACTGAGCCTATCACCGCCCTCCTCCTCTCCTTAAAAACGCTCCGGCAAATGATTTACGTAAATGTAATACGTTAACCTAGATGAACGTTCAGATTAACAGCAAATCAACATCATGACGTTTCACAAACTTCGTTCAAATCATTATCCCTTCATAAATTGAAATAATACGGGCGAAAAATAAGAATTTTATAAAAGTTTTTGGAAATGTTTATTCACAACAATAAAAACCAATTCCACAAACCTTCAAGGAAAGTTGATATTCTTTCAAATATTTCTAAAAGGAAGGGTTGTGGTAAAACATAGCATTAACTACAGAAAACAAAAATTCATACAGCAAATTTAGTTATGCTAAAGAATAATTCTTCATCATAAAGACAGAAGATACACATATCCTTTCCATGAACTAGGTCACTACCCAGTAGAGAACTCACTCAAATCTGACTATAAGGGAGGGTTTTAAATACCAAAGATTTAAAGTTCGAATCAATCAAAGGTGCGTTCTCGACTCCTCTCAAAGTAATTTAAAAAAAAAACTCGCCAACAAATAAGAATATTTGTAACCAGATTTCAAAGCAAAAAGTAAATATTTCTGCGAACGGCCAGTTAATTTAAAACAAAATCTCTAGGTAAGATGATCCAACTCAGGGGTAGGCCTATGCATGTGTGTTACACAACCATAATCAATTCCCCAAATGATATCTTTCTATTGAAAAAGGCAGAAGGATTTAAATAAGTTTACTTTAGTTTTGAAAAAGAAATTAGACTTATTTCTCGCCACATATTTACTTATTTGACTCTTGTTTAATATGTTTAAGAAGTTTGTTAATTTTCCTTTCTTTACAACAGGTTCTTGCCAGTACTGCAAATCGTATTGCAGTACCCGACTTGAACACAACTTTCATAACAAAACTAACCTTTTGATGTAGTCAATGAAGGGAAACTGACACCGAATGTAATTAAGCTTTTTCTAGCTTCAAAGGACCCACAAGCATTTCCTAGAGTAGATTAATCAATTCATGCACCGCAGCCCTCACTCTCTGTGCATCTACTACAAGACGTGCTTTTATTTATTATGGTTTTTGTAAAATTCATTAAGATTACTTATAGACAACGCTTTGCCTAATCGTATTGTTAAGCGTTACCTACCGGAATTTTTTCTCTTCCTTCAACAGTGCTTTGAGGTATCCAGGTTAATTTTAGAGGAGGAAGGTTCCAAGAACATATGCTTTTGCGAGAAGATATGCAGTCGGATTTTAAAAGAAAGGTTCCAAGAACATATGCTACTACGAGCAGAAATACAATCTGACTCTAAATAAAAAGTAAAAAAAAAATAAAGCAAATGACATGTTTCTGTAAAGTTCCTGTTATTTAATCAACATTTTACAAACCCGTTTGTAGAGATATCATTGTCTTGGTAGCAGCTAGAAAGGAAAAGTTGAGAAGACGGCCATTAAACATGTGTCAAAACAAAAATAGTTATTTATCACTAACTGAACGTACTTTGGTCGTTTGGTGTCATATTTCAAGGAAACTGTAATCAGAACTTATATCTTTCAAGCTGGATAAGGAACTTCACTAAGTATTTATGATTCGATTAGATATCCAACTTTTTTCCTCCCTACCCATCAACCTTCTTAAGATTAAATCATGTTCAATTCAACTCTTAACGCAGAAGTTCATATCGTTTGTTCTCTCATAACTCGTTTAATCATTGTTCTCTTGCTTTTAATCTCTATAACGTCGCTTCCGAACCTAACACGCGCTACGCCACATTTACCCTCTCCTTCATTTTTCTTTCCATTCCTTTTTAATGTACCTTCCAAACACCATTTCTACTTCATTGTCTGCATTCGTAAGCTCGAAGCCTTCCACGGATTGGTCATATTTCTACTTAAAAAGCAAAAAGTCAACTTAGGCAACGTATGGGTAGAGATGAGGAGGACCTCAAATTGTTTTTTCCATTTTTTTTTTGTCCATGGGGACGTATAATGTAGCCAGAGAATTAGCTCATCTAACCTGTCACAAACTTAGAAAAAGTAACAATCCTTTAAGTCTTACGTAGGGATTAGGAAAGGCATGCGATCAATGAACAAAGAGCGAGAAGACATTGTTTGACATTTCAAATAGACCCATGGGACACCACGCATAAAATATCGGCAGTTACTGGGCAGATTCCTAATAATTTATTTGTTATTTGCACGAAAACGTGAAAATTTAGGAACAGCAGTGTACTAACACTGTGTTAAGATATGTTATTAATTTGATTGAGGTCAAAAGAGGACACCACAACGCGTTTCCTGAAATACGTTTTCGAATTGTAAAAACAGTACAAATCTGGGTAAAAAGTTCAACTTTATAACCTTTTCCCCTTCTGACCTGAGTAATGAGGTGTCAAGAGATATCTACATATCATCTTATAGATCACTCCTTCAAAAAACTTCAAAAAACTTGAATGGGTCGTCTAATATTTCTCTCTACCTAGGAAATCTGTAGTTTTTTACCACTACCATTAGCGAAAATCCCTTGTAAATTCTTCCAAACCCACCCAAAGATTTTAATGAACCTGAATTTTTCTGTTTATTGAAAGGTAAACGTTTTAAAAAACACAATATTCAAGGTGACACGTTCCTCTGCCTGAAGCAGTCCAACCATTTTAGTGTATTGTTCCCCACCTTGCCGCCAGCTATAAAACAGAACAGTGATTAGGAATCTACACATGCAGGTATGTAATAAACTTGTTAAAAGAGGGAATACTTTTAAAGATATGCGAATGGCATCAATTTGATGCCCTGTTTGATAAGTATCATTTTGGAAATACGGCTGAATGCGGGAAAATGAATTATGAATTTCTAAAAAAAATTAAATAAGTTGATTCTTTATTAGGCAGTAGTCTTTTACAGTAAAACCAATGACCATTCGTCCTCTTGGATTGTCTAAAGACATGCAATAAATCCACTATTGGTAAAAATAGGACAAATAAGATGGCGTACCGTACACTCAAAAATGGCAGGGTCAAGAATTAAGTCAACGTCAACTTTGGTGACCTTTTGTCCCTTTTCAACCTCACTAATCGCGTGATCAACAAATCACGCATATCAAATTTAGGAGAATTTTTTGGTCAATATTTTGTCGGTCGTTTGAAAATATGTTTTTGTTTTTGGATGTGAAATAAAAACCATTTGATTTTTCCTTGCCCCAAAAGATTTGCTTTCAGTGCACCTTGATTTTTGGCTAATCTACCCTTTTATTTTCCCAGCAGATCATGAATTGAAATGCTACATGAATTTTGCTGTTAACAGGGATGTTATGGTATCGCAAAACACATGGTAGCACCCATGCTCATCTGAGGTGGCACTTACCACAATGTGAAGCCTGGCTAGAAGCTGTGTGTGTGTGCACGTGTGTGTGTGTGCATGAATAATTAAGTGCCAAAGTGTCTCCAAACCTTACAGCCGATCAAGGTCTAACTTGACGAGTAAGTGCCTGACCATGAAAGCCTCTGCACTGGTTATTGATAGCGTTATAGGTCAAATGCTAGAGGTCAAAGATCGAAATAGCTCGAAAAAGGGTTTCTGTTTTGCGTATCAGTATATTATCAAAGGGAAGAAACAGCATAAATTACGACTCAGTAGATAATTTTAAATGTTGTGCTTTTTGCGGAAATGTGTGGTGACCTCAGGTCAATTTGCCTTAGTTTTGTGGTAAGCCGTCTCAAACTCCTTTTAAGTCGTAAGTCCTATCAAGTGGAAACTTAGTGCATTTGTAACGTTGACTATTAGACAAAGGACCTAATCAATAGATGTGAGGTCTTCAGAAGGGAATTAAACAGATTTCCAAAGTCGTCGTAAGTTTCAAGAATACAATCCATTTGTTAAAGCTAGGGTTAAGTAAGCAAAACACATACGGCTATAAAAACGAGATCCTCGGTAAGTGTATAAAGAAAACAGGTGTGCGTACTAGGTACCTGACCATTTAAACATATGCATGCTTTATTGACAAAGTCATGGTTGGTAAGGAATGTGGGTTGGTCGGATGTTAGATTACCAAAATTTAGCATAATTTAGCACCGTAACTCCTGCTGGAGGGCCAGCAGGAGTTACCGTGTACCCCTTCCTCCGATCCTTGTTCACTTTCACGTTTTCTACCAGTATAGTCCAAACAACAACAACGGTCATAACAAGGAACATTGTGGGATGCATAGTCGATGTGACCTTATTCACATGACGTCGTGAAAATTCATGAGAGAGCGTTACATCATAGCAAAGTATATTTTGTACTCCCTGTTATAGTTATCATCCAGAGGTACTAAAAGAACGTTATTTGAGGCAGAATTGTAAGATTTGTGAAATCATAAAAATAAAGTTAGTGCATTTGATTTATGTGTCATCTTGTTATCTATTTTCTTTTTTCTCAATTTACGGTGCTCAGGTATTTTCAGGTCTCAAATAGAAGCAATTCCTCAAAAAAGTATTGAAAGTGATACTTTTACTGGTGTTTCTAGATGTATTAATTTTTTGAAGAAGTCGATATTCCCTTTCATAGGGTAGTTTGATGAGTTTACTATTAGCAGGAATTGGTGATGTTATCATATATCCATGCTGTACCAATGACAAAGATTTCTCGTTTTTCACAATATTGTATGGACAAAATTGGGATTTGCAGCTGCATTGATTGTCTTCTTGTTTACCTTTGTTTTTAAAGTAAACTTTAAAAGCTTAAAAGCAACACTAAAGAACGTTCAAGGCAACTTAACGCTACAAAGAAACCAAACACAGTGAAAGACATGATTGCAGTGCCGGTTAGCTCCAATAAAAATAAGTGAATACAAGCTCAAGCTGCTTGTTTTTCTTTTTACTTAATTTAAAAAATTTAAAAAATGGTAAATTGTGCTTTCGAGTAATTTAATAACAATTGTAAACAATATAACGAAATGAGCATTTTCGTCTACTCATTTGTTCTGGTTTTGTTTGCAATAAAAAGAGTTGTCCATACCTGCCTGAATTACTGGTAATTGCAGGAAAAATTCTAGAATGAGAAGTATGAAAAAAAAATCAAGAAACCCTCCGTTGAATCATTCTTCATCATAAAAATATACAATCATTTGGAAAAAATAACAAGCAAAGAAGGAATTGATTATTTTTTTTTTGATTGGTGTCTCGGAAAGATATTAAAGGCGTGTTACAATTATATCTCCCAACAAAAATCACGCTAGAAAACAAAAACGAAAATTTTATGGGAAGGATGGCGCTGGAATATGCAAGAAAAGTAATTGTTACATAAATTAAATAAAAAATGATGACGATGACGATGACGATGACGATGACGATGACGATGATGATGAGTGAATTATAGTTTGTAGTGGTGTGCAATTTCGCACGTATTGACTATAACGTGAATATACCAAACAATTCCTGCGTAATAAGTACTACACCTCTTTTCAAAGTTTGCTCTCTTGGTGCATTTTATAAAGGCTTATCAATGAGCTTTATGTAATTCCGTTTGTGAGTTTTTATTGCATGGTATATCCTGTGTCCCACAGTCGAAAACGTTGCATCGAATTCAAGTGCCATGTCGTTGTCTTAAAATTAAGATCATAACACAAATTTACGTAAAAGCATAATAGGTAATGATACTACATTGCTTCCAATGCGTTTTTAATCGTGTGATTTTAGAATCAACAAAATTTGATGTCTTGTAAGTTCTGTTGACAGGTCATTTCAAACAGTCCAAACAGATGGCTTTACGGCCACGCTTACTACTGTTATATACAATTGTGTTATAACCGTTGCTGCCACACTAACGATTACTACAGGAAGCCAAGGCCAGACTGAATCTCAATTTGAAAACCCGTGACTCAGATTAAGTCTTAAAAAGTTGGGAGCATACACTATCCAATTGAAATAAAGAGAAGGCTGGAATGCATGCACATACAGTTGGTGATGGTAATTGGCTCGGATTACGCTTAAGAGAAATGTGAAACAGACTTACTAGGTGCAACCAGTTTGAACACTTCCTTGAGCAGAGTGTTCGTTAGATAATTAATACTTATATGTGATCATTTACACAGGGCTGATTTATACTCTTCCACATAACAGGTTACTTAAAGAGCATGACTTGCCTCTGTGATGATAAGCATACTCGAAGGCATCTGGAAAAAAATAAATTACGTAACTTAACTTCTTTTATTTTAGTCACACGGCATCACATAAAGACAACATATTGACATATGCAAACTTATCACAGAGAGAAGTTGTGAAAGAACCTCGTAGGATCTCTGCCTTCGCAGGAAGGCAACCAACTGAAAACACTACCAGATATGGAATATCAATTCTTTTGAAAACATTGCAGATATCATACACTTCTACACTACGTTAAATAAGGGATATTAGAAAAATTACTCAAAAAGATAAAATTATGTAAAATACATGAAAAGAAACCTGGTTCATTTTATTTCTCTCCGAATCATGCCATAATTGTTTTAACGGTATACACTTTTTCGTTACACGGGAAGTGACTACAGGCTAGAATATATTTTTATGAAATCTCCTACAATACAATCTTACAAAACCGTCAACTCAGCAGACTTATGAATTGAGTAAATAAAATGGAGCCATCAGGCTATACACGTCCCTACTGATGTCACGATGTCAAGTTCTGACCCTTTGTTTCAGGGGGAAACTTTTCCAAAAAATGACTATGAAAGGAGTAAGTTTGCTTATAAAATTGCACAGACAAGTAATGGGGTAAACGATTATTTCGCAGTGGAAAAATGTTGAACGTAGCTGGGTAGAGGTACTCCTATTGGTTATGGGAGTGAAAATCATTGTTAAGACCCCCCCCCCTCCCTCATGGGCACCAGTAATCACAAAAATTTCAATTAAGCTGGATGATTTTAGGATGTTTTTACTTAACATTTCTTAAAGTAAAAATTATTGAAAGGTTCTTGAGTATAATTCTTGACCCAACGAATAGTCAGACACCATACATAGCCTATTGATGTTACAATAATCTCGAAGCTCTGACCCTTTTGCAAGGTTAGCAATATTCAATAAAGTACAATGAAAAGAGTGAAAACGCTGTCAAAAAACATAGACAAGAATTACGTAAAAATGAAAAATTGCTAACAAGACATGGCTTATGGTATGGTGTGTCAAAGATTTGGACTCAAGAGGCTTTCAAAAAATTTTAAACTTCCAAGCCTTTAGCAAAACAACCTGAAATCATAAAGCTAAATTGCATCCTGTCGTTACTGATATTGATTTCACTGGGAGTCTTAGCAATGACCATCAAGCCTAAATCCGGAGGGCATTGTTACTTCATGTTCGTTCAGCTTTGTTTCCGCCTGGTAATAAAAAGCTATTAAACATACTACTACCCTGTGTTTCCATCTTGTCAGACTTTGGCGGTGATTTGTTCCCAATGTGTTTACTGTGTAAAAAAAGTCAATAGACGATATCTCAAACACTGGGGGAGGAAATTGTCCGCCTGTTTCCCATCGATCGCCGCCCATGTTGTCAGATGTCGGAAACCGCATGTGATTGTGTTTAAGCTACTTTTTAAAAACGAGGTTCCTCTGGCTACCAGGCTTAAACCGGTGCTGGACCGAGTGGATAAAAGCCGTGTCATTTGAAGCGATGAAGCGTAGCTAATGGGATGTTTTGAGTTTTATACCCGGCCGGGTCAACGAAAAGTTGAGATTTTTCATCAACAAATAACGTACGGTTTTGCCATCTGAACTGGCCTTTAAAAAAATGATCTAAATTGCTCAGTTGGTTAACCACCGTCGTTAAGTTGTAATAAATGATCCAGGCTCCTCCAACATTCGTGAAGGCCTGAATTTTAAGGCCTTGAAGGATACCGGTCTGTGACTTTTCAAAAATTTGTCTTCATCACCGTGTACTGATGCGGATAGTACAATACAATAAGATGTAATTTCAAATGGGCATAACAATGTATAACTTCATACTTATAATCTCGATTCTAAAAAATAGGTCACCTTCTTGAAAGATTAGGGACTTATTATCTTTGATGTTAGACGCTAACGCCCTAAACTCTCCTATGATTTACTATACTAGGTTATGCATTTGTCATACAATACCACGCTATGCTTCCCTGTGCTGATATATGCTATGATAAGCTCAGCCACTTCACGTCTAAAAGCATCATACCAAACCATACTAAATTGCACTTCATCGCCCTACACTATGCATATTACAGCAAACATACATACCTAGATGGAATGATACATGCATATCTGTGCATAAAGGAAGATAGAAAATATCTCTTGATTAGCATCACTCGGGAAACTCATCATTCTCCGAATTGCATTAATGAAAAAAATCCTGCACACGTTTTTTCCCTCTGCTTATATACCTGTTTGAATACTCATCACACGTGTCAAACCTCTAACAGTTAAGAACGGTTCAAGATGCTTCAATTGCTAGACATGTTTCGGTTGTAAATTTGCTTAAGAAATGATGGAAAACTATGAAAACGTATTGTCGTAACCTAAACAAGTTTAACTGTTGTATATACAAACATTTTTCGTACGTTTGGAAAAACTTTCCGAACATTCAAACATTTTCGTGCATGCGAAGAAACTTTTTGAACGCACAAGAGATAGTCATGGGTAAAAAAGAGAAAGATACCTTCCAACGTTCGGACACTATTCGTACGTAGCAATCTTTTAAATTCAAAAATCTTTTCGCTGTTTTGAAAATTATTTTTGAATGTTTGAAAATGTTTTCGTGAGTTGGACAACCTTTTCAGTATTCAGATTACTTGGGTAAAACGTGGCAAACAGTTTTCAATTGCTACACGTTTTTTTCAGTGCATTCTTGTAGTACACGTTAGCTACTCTAAGCTGACGTTTTCAATCTGAGGGGCCTTTGTTCCCTTGCTTCAGCTGTCAGTTGTCATTGCTACAGTTCTTTTCAACCTTCTACCATGGTATACATAACATGCCAGCTGCCGTTTCCGTGCCGCCACTCGGTCGGAAACCAGGGATGGGTGGGTTAGACGTTTAGAGAGAAAATGGGAATTCCTTCAGTCTACAGAAGAGAAATGTGCAATGGGCAGTCTAGTCTTGATATTTCATCTGCAAACTTGAAAGTATATGCTAACCGATTCAATAATCGTTCGGGGCACTTCATTCATGTGGTGTGAATAAATAATGTTACTGTACGGGTCAGTATACGGTGTTTTAAAACTAGTGCATGCCCTTTGGGGTTAATATAAGGTAGCGCCATCCACCCACATAACATCTGCTTACGTGTCTTTACGTGGCAGTAGTAATAGAGACATAGGAAGCAAAAGTGCCTATGAGAAAGGTGAACATATGTCACGCTGAGACTTTAAGAGAAAATATGTATTTATACGACAATGAGATCTGTTTCATAATGCTTTTCAGTATTAATTCCCTTTTGGTGGTCAATGTGTGAAAGTAAAACGTTCTTAGTCATTATGTGTTATGACATCACAAATTGACTATAATTTTTTTTTAAATAAAATAAATAAATATCTCCCCGACACCTACTGCAGGAAAAAATCTTATCCGCAACAATTAGCCTAAATGGATTGAAATCCCCATTTGACATAAGCAAGAAATTAGTCTTGTTATAAGAATCGATTTCTCGTTTTCTATTGCATGCATATAACACATATTTTCTGTCATCTATGTGCCAAAAACTCTTCATCTATTAAAACAATTGTCATTATTAAAAATGTACTTTAAGTCATGCGTATAGAGGAAACAAAATTACACGATATTTTTATATAAATACCTGTCTGGGCAGTTGAAACTCTCTCCAGAATATCTAAAAAAGAGTCATATCAAAAAGACCTTTAATGATAAGAAAGATTATATGGAAAGTGAAAGGAAGTTTTACCTTTTTGTAACTTTCAACTCCTCACAGCTGACAAGATTTAACTCGTAACCGCAACCATACGATCTTTTCCTACCTCGTTGTGTGTGTTTACATGAGGTATGCCGCAGGTTCTCCTAATGATTTGTTTTTGCCAACTAGCTGATTTCTTAATACAACTGCTTGTATTTTGATTAGAGCGTTCGCGGAACGGGGGGTTTAGGGACCTCGGGCGAATTCTTTTCCCAACGAACGGTAATATGGACAATGAACCATCTCATTAAGTTAAATGTTTACTAACATTAACCTACAAGGACCTTTACCTTAATGCGTATAGTCAGATAGGAGTTCATGACAGGTGATGACAAATCTTCATAAAGGTAACCCCCTTCCCCTCTCCCACTCCTTTCCAGTCTTAAATAGAGGAAATTCAGGTTTTGAGTATAGAACTTCTCTCCTGCAAACCTCCTTGTCACTTTAGCCACCGTGCTTCTCTCTCCATCCGCTTTATTACATTTTACGTAAAGTATAAATCATACTTGCCAAACGTCGACTTCATTTCATTTCATGTATTTGTTTCTTCACAACAGCAGATAAACACATATACAAGGTAACCTTAATTGGATTTACATAATCAAGCAGTTGTGAAAGGAAGTGCTCACTTAGGTGTTGTGAGTAACATGAACGATGAATTGCCCAAAATGTACTCGTAAACCCAGTAATAAAATGGATAAACCGAATGCAATTTAGTTCACACCCTTATATTTCCATAGGAACAGATCCGCTTGGACTCTCACAGTCGGTAGACTAGAAATAGCATCCCTTTTGGGGAACACCTTTTTCGCCAAGATTCATTGGTAGTTCACCTGTTTTTACTCTTGAAAATCTGATAATTCCCTAAGTTTGATTCCAAGTTTCGGCGCACTCCTCACGTTAAAGAGTTGTAGTGTGATATTTTTACAGTTTGGTTTTTTCATAATGCTTTATAACAACATTCCTTTTTCAGGGAGGACTAGAGCAAAGGGTGGGGGGCGTAAAATTATGCGGTCACGGAGTAATATCAAGTCCACCATTATGCACGGTAATTTGAAAATATGTTCACTTTATTGGAAAATATGGAAGAATATGAAAATCACAAAACCAAAATTATCAATGACTCAGTTGCCTATCCTACATTACGTTTTGCAGTTAATCACCGTTCAATCCGGTCATGTGTGGTTTTTTAACGAGAGCATATCTCAGGGAGGAGCAATAGAGGAAGGTTTTCCATTCCTTCTATGGCTTTGACCGGGGTGGCCATTCACCTGACCGGGCTTATAATGGTAAAGTGAAGGCAACGAGAAGAAAAAGAGGCAGAGCGTTTTATTTTAATAAAGAAACCTTAAATCATACCAAAACAAACAAATACATTCAAAATGTGATAACGCTTTAATTTTTGAGCTTTGTTGACAAGTACTTCCTTCTTAAGGAATAGTATTCCATAGCTGGAACTTGGACTGACTACAGGAGATCGGACGCTAGTGACAATATTTGGCGTCATCAAGTGTTGCCTTATCATACACAAAGTGTTTTTCTTTGTACAATTGAGTCAGAGATTATATGTGCATAACATAAAGTAAGTGAATCCCCAACAGCGATAACCTCAACCAGTTTGCCCTTAGCTTTTGATCTCATAGAGGGTATGTTTCTAAATAAGTCACATCTTTTTGGCACACTTCGTAAGCTGTAGAATCTCGTTCCATTTTCAAAGTATTTCAACCCACCTTCCCAACAAGGGCGTCTTTACCGGGGGGGGGGGGATGTATGTAGTGTGTGTTTGTTACATCCCCAGAAATTTTCAAAGCGTCGACCGTCGGAAAAATTTTGCCGGCTCTTTGGGAAAAAATTGCCTCTTTCGTTTGCAGTTCCCTGACTTCGTTATGTAGTAGCGTGACCGGCGTAAACTTAAAAAGCAGACAGGAAACGGAGAGGATAAAAGATGACTCGAAGTGATCAAGCTGAGTTACGAAAGCGATCTGTATTGCACATAGAAAATTCAGGCTACACCCAGAGTCTTTTATGTACGGCTGCCTGACCTCTCATTCATTACGGCTTTTAGACATTCTATTTCAGTGATATGTAAATGAGACATCTGTATTTTATGTTCACCTGTGAGCAGCGTTTACCGAGGGTCAAATATTTACAGGTCTTAACTTCTTACAGTTATAAAAAATCTTTTATTTGGGCTACAGAAATGTCCGAACTTATATGATCACAATGTTTTAGGTGAACTGACCAGAAACCTAACCCTATCAAGATTTAACTGTATTGGCCAACTCTGTTTGGGAGTATATTACTATATATTTTTGGGACAGTAATCAAAAGTTAAGGGTAATGTGTCAGCAAGGGATCTACTACACTACTCGATAAGCCATTGTATTTTGAAGTCATTCAGTTGGTGGGAAAGTGGAAATGGCGTACTGCACAATTTCCTGACATTACACTAGGCCTTTGTCTGACACTGTGAAACAAAAGCCTTATTGGAATGTGATGCAACTCACCCTGACTGCTCGCCGGGGATGAGTTAGTGGTATTAGTAGTCAGATGCGATGGGTCAGATTGTAGGTTAACCATAACCGAAACACATTGCCGAGGTGGACATAGTCAACAGTTTTAATTACTACACTCTAAAAAGGGTTTGGTTAAAAAGGGTTGGGTAAAATTCAAAGTGCCCAACCTACATAGTTTGGTAACCAATACAGTGGCAAAACAGATTAACCAAGTGGGTTGGTTAACCTTCATGTTGGGTAAAGTCCATGTCCCTCGCAATACTCCCCAGGTTGGTTAAACTAAACTGATTTGCGCGCCATACGTACGTACACAAATAATGGAAAGGTACTATACTGTACTGCAGTACGGACGGTACGTATATACACTTGTACTCGCAGCCGACTGAGACGACGACAGACTTGCTTTCGAAGTCTGCAGAAAGGCTGAGATTTCTGAGGAGACTGATTGAAAAATAGCCTGTTATCATGTGCGACGTAACTGTCATATCATATCTGACAAACTGGGGTTTTAGGATCTGATTGACGTCTTCAAGGGTTAGAATAAACCACTATAACCGATACTTAATAGTGAAACGTTTGCATGACGCTCAAGCATATATACTCTAGGCCAATGCAGTTGCCTGACATAAGGTCAACTAAAGCCTAGCCTAACTAACAATAGACCATAACTTATAGGCCTAGGCCTAGTTATAAACATAGCCTACTGCATGATCTGCCCTACCAAACAGCAAAGATCGCTGAACCTTTTTTTACAAACGGGGAATATGCGTAGAAGAACTACAGCTCTTTCTGTACGGAAAATCTCAGCACGTTGCAATTGACTGCAATAGGTTACACCCTCAGGCTGAGGCCTGTTGCCTAACTTGTAAGCCTAGGCCTAAGCCTAACGTTAGGCTAGGACCACACTGTAAAGTTTGGCTCGCTCGGGGAACGTGTTCCTTGTGCAAAAAGAAACGGCCAATTTTCCTTTCGCGCAACTTTTGTGGCTGTCTTGAACTCCGCGCAAACAATTGACCTTTCCAAGGCATTTCCCGCACATCAGACACACAACAGGCAAAATTTAAATATGTACGAGCCGTTACTAACAGTGATATTTATTTGAAAATCTTTACCTAATCCCTGTTGGGTAACTTTTTTTAACCAGCCGTTGGTTCCGTATGCCTCCTAACCGGAAATGGGTAATAAATTACCCAACTTGATTGGTTAAATGTTTTGTCTTAAAGTAAGACAAAATTGCCCACTTGGGTGGGCAAAATATTTGCTCAATAAGTTGGGTAAAATGGTTGGGCAAATGGTTAAAATTTGCCCACTAATGAGTAAAACCCTTAACCAACTAATAAATAATTTTAGTAGGAGGCATACAGAACCGACGGCTAGGCAAATTTTTGCCCAGGTTGGGCAATCATTTCTTAGAGTGTTTATAAGTCACACATAGGGGCGAGCACATTGGGTCGTCACCTAATTTTGCAAAGGCTTCTTTATTTGCCAATTCATTAAAAGATGAGTTGCCTTTGCTGTACACCGGAGACCCTTCCTTTTCACGACTTCATTCCGAATATTAAACAGTTTTGTATTTCCAATGAAGTTGAAGAAAATTGTCGAATTGTAATCGGGCTCGACAGTCATGTCAAGAACAAAATTTGGCAGACAACTAACCGACCCATCTGCCACGCGATTGGTTTTCACTGAAGCGTAGCAATCGGCTCAGTGCAGTATTCCCTGCTTTTCAACTTACTAAAATCATGAAGTCAAGAGCGTTCGCGTTTGCTGTAAACTTGAAAGTTCGTCAAATTTGCAGTCCAACGATTGCAAAAGAAGTTTGTTTTTCTGACTCCTACTCTAGATGCTATGACTAATAACATTACCAAACGGTCTTGAAAATTGTATTTTTCGGCGCGCTTGGCGCGCATCTGTCATGTGTACCATTTGCCCAATTATTAATTTAAGAAGGACGGAACGTGACTTGGATTATTGCGAAATCCTGTGCAATTATTGTAAACTTAGTTCCCAACCCTCAAACCTTATACGTTATAACAATCGAATGGCCGTGAGTCGATCATGGCAATTATGGAACAGAAAGCTCACGCTGCAATTTTTAATGTTATTTTAGCGCATGTTCAGTGTAATTCGTAGGCTACATTAAGAATTGGTATGTAAAATAAAATCAAACAACCAAAATGTCCATAAGAGTGTTTTTTTTTTTTGGTTCTCTACGCTTGCAATCATGTTCTACTCTTCTTGTGTTTAGTTTTCATTATTTCACATCGAACAAAATATAATTATTGTAAAACTCCACAGAAAATCTACCACCCTCCCCACCATCAATTCCGATGCATCCTGACAGAACTAGACCGATGGTAAGACCAAACTACGCTTTTTGAACAGACTGAGACAGACTGAGAATTTCTGGTCTGTTTAGTGCGTACCTAGTCGATGTCATTTACAGAGAGTTAAATTCTTCGTTCTGGTGCACAAAATTGTGTTCCGGTGCTTTACCCCCTGATACCCCACAGAGGGACACTACTAAAATGGGCCCTAAGAAGGCCAGCTGTGTCCCACATTGAAAAGGAGCTACTACTTCCATGTTCACGTCCACTTTACTGTTGTATCAGGCAAAAGAAAACGGTTCCGCCGAGGTAAAATTGACATTGCCAAACGTTAAACTACGTTTCCAGGTAGGTTTCTTTCTTCGTTTTTTTTTTACTTCTCTTTTCCACCGGTTATATTTAAAACTTTCATTGTCTACTTTTTGCAGAGATAACCTTCAAAAAAGGATTATGAACATTAGCGTATTGGGGGCCACAAGGACATCCCCCACCTCGGATGTGGAACTTTTAAGTACTTAAAATACGTAAAATTTTGATCACGAAGTTTACTTCAAAAGGTAGCATATGTAGCACCAGATTGCATGTAAAGACATCAGATTTAGACCCCTCCCCCAGGCCTGCGATTACGTAATTTACCGCATGCCCCGTCCCCGTGAGAGAAATCCTGGCTACGCAACCGTGAATGCTTGTGAATTAATCTTTCTTGACACAGACATTTTTCATTCGTGTCGGGAAATGTGACCCTCTTTGTCGGGAAAAATGTCCAGCACCCCCACCCATCGATCCTTAGGGACGCCCTGCTTTCCAAAGACCAATAATCTAAACTACCTATGTATATGGTTTAGTTTTAAGGCAATTGACTTCATCTCCAGGTGTATGTGTTTCTTACCCTCGTATTCCGTGGGGAAATGATATATGCGGGCGCAAATTATTGAGAATGTCCCTGTCTTCACGCGGCAAGAGAAACCAAAATGCAAGTCTGCGTTGTGGTTTCGATGATGCTTTTCTTCTGGACAAAATGAACCGTCAGCGTAAACATACATTATTCATACCCTGGATCACAGCTTCGATCAATCAGACTAATAATCCACATTTCGAGCCTTTACTGAGAACTAGCCTAGCGTTAGGGTTTATTCTACGTATATAAAGAAATCATGATTATAAGACTACACACCTTGTGATCACACAAACTTGTTACCCCATAACATGTTAATGTAAGCGGGTAGCCTACTTGAAGAAGTCTAGCTCCTAACCTTAAAACTACTGTGCGGTCTTGAGGGCTAATGCTACCTGCACACAAGGTTAGGCTGTCAACGTGATATCACGTTCAAGTGTCAGACTATTGTCCCAAATGCTTCCCTCTTTCTAATATATACATACGCATTTCCAGAAGCCCGACAGGACTCTCTTAACCGAATTTTCCGATAAAAGCCCTTACGTCTGTACATTGGATCATTTTTTGTATGAAATATGGAATTTGGTACTACTTTACAATGATAATAGACCCTTCTCAAGTTACGATATCGTGTTAACAAGTATTTCAGTGAAAGGGCCTTTTGTGGGTAACTCGCACCGACGGATGAGCCTCCTACCTCGTGCATGATGCACACAACACAGGTGAACCCTATTTGTTAAAGATCTTTGGTATTTTTTATCACGCTGTGCCAGAGCATGCTCGTATACAAAGGTATATTTGATAACCATTAGTTACAAGCTAAAACCATTGGGCTTGAAGAGTACACTTCATTCCTGTTTTCTCCTACAAAATGATTTCTCTGAATAAGCTTTACAGATTTACTTTTCTTCTTTAACTCTTAGTTTCTAAAGTATGAACTCACTAAATGTAATAGAATCAAATACAATAAAAATAAAATTAAATATAAAATATAATAAAATAACATAAAATAAGGAAAAAAATTAAAATGATCCAGCATGCAGCAAGTTCAGAGCTTTCTCAAATACGCCATTTTGCATCTTAGACATCTAACAGGCACCAAAATTTCTCAAAGAGTTACTGGGGTGTCACCCCGACACTAAGAAAAGAGACACTCAATAATGGGGATTTCTAACAATTAGATCAGCTGAACGTTTAGGACGGTACCAATATCCAACAAAGCAAAGTAAATGCCCCACCTCTTGGACCCCTCTCTCAGGACGGCACTGGGTGACAAAGTCTAACCATCCCGTCTGGGTGTCAACTATCCTAGGTAGGTGACTGAACCCTGTTATAAACTACATCTCTTTAGAATTTGGCCTAATGTACGGCTCTGGCATGTAACAGTTATGCTTAAAATTGAATAAATCAAATTTCATTTAACATCTACCTTAGATTAAAGCCTACTTGACCACTAATTGCTGAGTAAGCAACGGAACATGAAAAACGGTAGTTTAAAGATCGACTTACTTCCTCTTAAACTTGCCTTTCATAATATAGGTAAATTGTCATAATTCATGGGACTTTTATGGTCAGCTTTTTACAATAAAAGTAACTTTTCTTGAGAGAAATTTGATTTAACCTCTGAAAAGAGAATTTTCCCCACCTGCAGTCGGAAACGCACAATTACGGCTTAAAAGTTTTGGATTTACTTTAGGAGTGTTTTCCCATAAAAATCCTTTTTGTCAGTTTCAAGCTAATTCGCAGCAATTTTGGCCTCCTTAGATTTATGCCTGTTTGACGTGCACGCGAATATTTGAAATATTCTATTAAGATATCCCCCTTTAGTTTCGATAGAAGAAATAAGAAACATAAACTTAAAGACAGTGTTCTTACATTAACACGTGTCCTGGTACGTAAAGAGTAAAACTGAAATACAGACCTGTGTTGAAAGATGATATTGCTTCTATCAATTCTGTAAAAAGATATTATTACGAATAAATTTTAACCTTTATGTATTATGTACATGTTTTCCACTAATTCTGAGAGCTTCTGTGGAAACAATATTGACATACCGTATGTCTGCAAATGTCATTAGCCAGTTAGGGTAGATCGCATATGTTTGAATGCACAATATGAGCAATATCTTTCTATAATCACAAGCAAAGTAACATTGCCGTTCAGGGCACTTCGTTTCTTAATGGTCCATTCATTTAAAATATGAAGTCAAAATGACAATTAATGCACGGGATGAATACCATTACTAACTAATCGAGAGAACTGACACATTTCGTCTCGTTTCAACGTAACCATAAAAATCTTTTCTAGGTTAACTCAACATAATACAGCAAAACAATACGTTTGGGTAAGCTCATCAAATGAATTTCATTACATGTGGTAAGGAATCAAACGACCTGTTGATACCAAACACGTACCTCTTTCGTCAGGTGAAAGTTTCCAGAAGATATCTGGAAAAAGCAAATGGATATATTTTATTTCTTTGTATTTACAACTGCAACGTAAAATGGACAATAGGTACAACGGAACACAATCCTTCTGGCATACTAACTTATTTCATTTTTCTAGAACTATACCATCAGGAAACTTTGGAATTACTGAAATACTGCTGCACACTACTTAAAGCAATTCTCATCTCAACTGTGCAGGTGAAAAGTTAGGATTCCGCTCTAAGGAAATGTGGGAGGGAAGCAATAACTCTTAATAGATATGTGTACAGATAAACTCTGCTTTTAGAGTTAAACAGATCATAACATAAGATCGATCGAAGCCGGACTTACTAGGGAAAAGCTACGACCGAAACATCAACTAACGGCACAATGGCAAACAATTTTTTAAGACTCAAATGTATCTAAATCCTTTTTCTATTAGTCTCCTTTTCAGACGGGAGCTAAGATGAAGAACACGCATATTCTCTTTTTGTAATTTGAAACAAATATTACGCTTGATGAAGAAATCGTATACGAACCTTCACTGAAGAATGATATCTTCTTAAATATAGCTGGAAAGTGAAGATTGAACAGTTGATGCATACATTTTTCATACAACTCGTTTTCTACTAATGTAAACAAAAGTTTTCTCATCACTCTATGTACTTAACAGCATCGCTAGCATATTTTGTAAAAGAACTTTCATGGGCTGTATTGTTTTCCTTTCAACATTGAAACCCTTATTAGCACGAACGACGCAAGTGTTGTCCTTATATTTACCATCTTGTGCAATTACTCTTGTAATGGAAGATTGCATCTTAAAATGAAAGTTTAGAATATTCGGTCGTACTATTTAAATTGACTGTGCGTGAACGATATTTATATAGTTATTGAAATTCCTGACTGTGATTTTGTGAGAGCATGAACCACTAATTAGGTAGTTACATGTAGTTACGTTTCATTAATATGTCTCCAAACCTGAATAGAACGCATCATATGATAAGAAATTTTCAGACTTATTGAGGTAATCACATGCAATCCAAATTCGTTATATGTAATCACAGCAGTGCAAACACATTTTACTTATTCTTGCCAATGGCACCTAAGCTAAGGTCCATGAACCAGGGAATATCCTTGTAAATTAAAATAAATCAGGGGACTGACGTTGTCCTTTATGCAAAAGCAGCTACTTGTAAACTTGGAACATGAATAAATCGCTCTATTAAGAAGGAAAGCTTTTATTACAAGCTTTTGTAATCGTATGCGGTAACACGTATTGGTTAATAAGGTTCAGTAAAAATAAATTATCAAGGTAGTTAGGATGTTTCTTGGAAAAAATTTTTTTTTAACTTAGTGTCAAAAGTTTTATACACACCCGGTTGCAAAGATGCAATTTTAGAGAAAAAAGCTGAAAAAGGAAACATTTAGAAACTTCGTTGTTATCATTTTAATGACAAGTCAGATTTTCTATTACAACAACCACTAGTGAAACCGATTTTAATAGATTTTCATTATTTCAATGCTAATCTTACAACATTTCCATCGTATGCATGTTTTTGTCTTAAAGCCTCACCCCCCAAAATGAGGGAAGACTTTCAACCTCACAATGCTCTTAGATAATATATTTAAAGCATATGTTCATCAGATTTGAACTATATATTTAGTCAAATGTAAACAAAAATAGAATAGTCGTAAGATTTTAAACTTAAACTTAAAAAAAGCTTTTCACTTTAAAGACAGGGCAAAACGATCAACCAAAAAAAAAAAAAACAATTTTGTGGAAAGTAAAACAGCTAAGGAAAAAATTAACAGAGTGACATTGCCAAAACGCGTTTGTTAGTATTCATTCACGCTGTTCGTCATACCCGATATGTGCTCAAATCGTGTATGGAAAACCTGAAATGAGCGAATTCATTAAACTTTTCGTGAATAATATAGTGTCATGTGAACATTTCCAAGAAGAACTTAATTTAGATTTCATTTGAAACTGTTTGTTCCTTGCTGATGGATGACATTCTCGATTGTCTTCGAACGTTTAAAGAAAAGTCACTTTTAAAACCGTTCGATTTATGTTGCGCCTAGACAAGTATGTAGATATTTGGATAACTTAATACAAGTTACTATTTACGTTATGACTTTCAATTGAGATTAAAAAAAAAAATGCCTGTGTACCAACTTGTCTTAACAAAGTCTCCCTTTGCTTCCCTAAATATGCTTGGATAATTCATTTTTGACGGACTGAAACACATTGTAATCCATATTAGTAATTTGAATGCAAGTTTAACAACAATTCTATTAGATACATGTTTTGCCCTTAACTACCCCAAAAAGGAAAAAAAAAGAGTGACGACAATATGATATTCTACCTCGTATTACTCTCAAATAGGTCTTTGAGGTATACGTTCATCAAATTTGGACCATAAATTTAGCAAGAAAAAGAAAATCGAATCGATGTACGATATTTAGCTCGAAGAGTAAAGCTAAGGAAAAAATTAAGAGAGTGTAGTTGTCGTAATGCGTTCTTTAGTATTCAGTTCACTGTTCATCATACCTGATAGCTGCTCATTACGTCTAAATTGAAAACCTGAAATGTACGAAATCATTTTTATAACTTTTCGTGAATAAGGTAGTGTCATGTGAACATTTCCAAGGAAAACGTAACTACGTTTTTTAATTGATGTTTTTTGTTCCCTGCTGCTGAATGACATTCTCAATTGTCTTCGAATGTTTAAAGAAAAGTCACTTTTAATACCGTTCGATTAATTTTGAGCTTAGACAAGCATGTAGATATTTGGATAACTTAATAGGCTAGCAAATTCAATGGTTGTGAAGTTTCTATTTACGTTATAACTTTCAACTGAGATTACAAAACAACCTTGCTGCGTAACAACCTCTCTTTACATAGTCTCCCTTCACTTCTATTAATACGCTGGATTAATTCATTTTTTTACGAATTGGAACAAATTGTAATCGATATTAATTATTTGGATGCATGTCATTCAACGATTCTATCAGACACGTGTTTTAAACGACCAATTGCCATTCTACATCACATTGCTCTCAAATAGGTCTTTTAGGTATACGCTCATCATATTTGGATCATAAATTTAGAATAACCGAAAGAAAAATAAATAGTTGTACGACATTTAACTGGAAGAGTACGACGGGCTAACATGCTTTTCACTTTAAAATGGGAGAAAAGTTTAACCAAGAAGATAATTCGCAGCTATGGAAATAGTAAACAGAGTGAAGTTGTCAAAAGACGCTCGATAGTATTCAGTTACACTGTTCATCATACCTGCTAGGTGCTCATATCGTCTGTGCGGAAAATCTGAAATGTGCGAAATCATTTTTATGACTTTCGTGAACAAGACAGTGTCATGTGAACATTTCCAAGAAGAACGTAACTACGTTTTTTAATTGATGTTGTTTGTTCCCTGCTGCTGAATGGCATCGTCAATTGTCTTTGAACGTTTAAAGAAACGTCATTTTTAATGCCGTTCGATTTATGTTGCGCTTAGACAAGCATGTAGATGTTTGGATAACTTACTAGGCTAGCAAATTTAATGGTTGTGAAGTTTCTATTCAGTTATAACTTTCAATTAAGATTACAAAACAACCTTGCCTGCTCAACAACCTCCCTTAACATGGTGTCCCTTTACCCATAAAAATATACTGGATAATTCATTTTTGACGAATTGAAACAGATTGTAATCGATATTAACTATCTGGATGCAAGTCATGCAACAATTCTATCAGACACATGTTTTAAACGACAAATTGCCATTCTACATCACATTGCTCTCAAATAGGTCTTTTAGGTGTACGCTCATCATATTTGGATCATAAATTCAGAAAAGAAACAAAAAAAAATGAATAGTTGTAAGACATTTAACTGTAAGAGTACAACTGGTGAACATGCTTTTTTATTTAATTAAATTTTTTAATTTCTTTAATTTAATTAAATTTGCCTTTTTGCCATTGTTGTAACAACAAACGTTACAAAAGTATGCATACCTTTGTTCCAAATAAACTTTGATATATCTGGAAAGAGAATGTTACATTAAAATCAATCCAGTACAATAAGAGAACAACTTTGAAAACAATCAAAATTCGGATACAGGATAACAACAGTTCAAATTACTCATGATTTGGTTTTCATGGGACCACTTACTCTAAATCACGGTAAATAGATTCCCCACATTGCAGCTAAAGCTACAAGTTCTAAAGTATCTCACCAGTAAATTTACACAATATATTTAAACACACGCAAGACAATGTTTCCAGTTTACATGTACTTGTCAACCACTGATGTAATGTCTCCAGTCAACGAAGGAAGGAGTTCCATTCCCGAAAGGACAACTTACTTTAACTGACCAACGTTTCGACCCTCAGGCTTCTACATCAAGGGCGTGCTATGTGTGGTCATTTTCTTGACTTGCTGGAAAAAAATATGCTACACATGATCATAGCAAAAAAGCCGAAAGCAAACCAAAACCCTCCAAGAAACATTGTTTCTTTGCAATGCAAGAGCTAAGGAGCAAAACCAAACGTTTACTTCCGAAGGAGTTCTACTCTACATATCCGACCAGCCTCTCGACCCTCAGGCCTCTACATCAAGGGTTTGTCATGTGGTCCCGTTCTTGACTGGCTGAAAAGAAGAGATACGTTTTTCCAAAAGTCCCTCGACTCTCTGGAGAAGAGCCCTAGGGCGAAAACCAAAGCGCTAACCCCAAAAGGAGTTTTGCTCCCCAAGGCAGCCAAAAGAAGTTCAAAGGGACAACTTCAACTGAACATGACCAACTTCACGACCTTCAGACCTATACATCATGGGAAAAGAACAAATACTGCACGTGATCTTAGCTTACTTAATATGGCAAACCTACATATGAATATTCATAAAAGCTATCATTGATTGATCCCCACTATTTTCGGTTGAGGAAATGTTTATCTCACATTTTGCTCCCTGACGTCGAGAGATAAGTGAAAAGATCAAGTGTAAGCATTTTCTCTCTCTAGATGACCCTCACTAAGCCTTGGCGTGCAATTTACTTGTATCTACAGAAGAATTGACCAGTATCTCCTTCCAGTTATAAGAATTTAATTGTTTTGTTTTATTTAAGCCTAGAACAACATACACGTTGCTACCACTGGGTGTGCACGTTGGCTAGTCAGGAGGTTCCCCTTGTACACATTGTGTGTTGAGTTGTACCTTCCTAGCATGAATACTAGTATTCTGCTGCCTAGCCTTCAGATGAGCTATTCGCTTGACCCAGTTCAAGATAAGCCTAGGCTAAGGTAGTGTTCCAAACATGTTATTGACTACTATGTCATCATTGTGTTACACATGCAGACTGGGTTTTACAACGGGATTTTATTGGGAGAAAGTTAGATTAGGTTAGGGGGTAGGGATGATTGTTAGGTGTTTGTACATATTTATATTACAGAATTCCTGTATGAACTACTGAAAAGTCACATGAAAGTTTTCTTAGTTTTACAATGCTCCTCTCCCTAAAATAAGGGAAAGGATTACTTCTTTTCTCAAACGTTTAGTGCAAATCCGTGTGCAGTTAAATTTATAATGGACACAAGTAATCAAAAAAGGACTGAACTGACCCAAATTTCACAATAAGAGACTCGAAGTGACTCGGTGATAGAAATCAGGTGACTCGGAATAATAAGACCGAAATCGAATGGGGCCGGAGGTGACTTGAACCTTTACAAAGATTGAAATGACTCGATTCGAGCTTGAGAAAGACTCACCATGACTTGACCCGAATTTAATTGTTAAACATTCGACATGACTCGAGGTGACTCGATAGTATCTCCGCTGTCCGTGAATTTTGTCAGGTAAAACAGTTAAGGTCACAATCAATAAAGAAACTTTTAGTTTTGCCTGCGCTTGTATCTCCCTTCATTGTCCCTCTTGTGTGGATTGCTTTGGAGGGAAACTTTGACAAGTGAAATAATGTTTTTCATTGCTTCGATTAACATTAGAAAGTTGCAATGAGACCTTTGACCTAACGAAAAGATTAAAAAGTGACCTGAGTTAGTTAGTTAGTTAGTTAGATGAGGTTTAACGGCCCAGTTTCCAACCAATTGGTTCAAGTCGAGCCGGCCACGGCCTTTGTTTCAGTTGTGGCTCACTGGCTCGTTTTCCCTTACTCCATTGCTTATGCGGAGCATCACGCACAACGGCAGAAGGTTCCAAGTGACGTGAGAGAAAAGTTTAATGAAGATAGGTTGAAGGTGAAATGGCTTATTCAGTAAGGCTAAAAGAATGTGATGTAGTTAATATTTCTGAAAACTGATTATAGCAGTCTAATATATACTAAGTCAGAAGAACTACGGAACTCTGACGAAGCTTAATCGTCTTGACTTTATCTGAAAATAGAAATCGGCTAAGTCAGCTCGAGAGATAGGAAAGGGTGTAACAGTAGATTTCATATTTCTAATGTCAATCGAGATTTTTTTCTTTTGTCATATCGGAGGATGTACAAACCTGTTAATATTGCCTTGATCGACGAGAAAATATCTGAAAAATTAATGATTGAAAATTATTTTAATCAACCATTCTCCAAAAGAGCAGACTAAGCTGAAGCTATCACATCTTCCACTATGAAATAGTAATGATATGGTTGATTCTAGACAATTTCGGTGTTAAATTGCATTTTTGTGGTGTTATACATACCTTTCTGGTAGGTAACTATTTGCTGCTTAACGTCTGTAAGAAAACAAATCAGAAATCACCAGTTTAAGCAAAAATGCCTCACAACGTGATATTTTTGGGGAGAAATTAAGCACGCAAGATGAGAGCTATGTGGAATACTTTCTATGTCTCCACCACTACTAGCCTATATAAAATTTTAGGAGGGCTAAAAAAATCCCTCCTCTGGAGCGTCTGCTGGCTTTCCGTTCTGTGGGCGTTCCGTACTGTGATGATTTTTGGTTAAATGTTGGATGCTTTGACAAGAAAATTTAGTCATTTCCCATTATTTTCTTCACTGTAATTTTATGTAACATATTTCAACACATTGCAAGGAATCTGTTTCAAAATATTAAAATTTGTATAACGACTGGAGATTTGGGGCTATCGCTAGCTTACTCCCTTAGATATCTTCAAGTTTTGTTTTAAAAACAAACAATAGAAGTGTTTTTTATATTTTTTTGCAAAAAAAAACCTATCCGTAGATATTCCTTAGAAAAATAACCCTACAAGCTTGTGCAAAAATTATTCCATGTTTGATTTTTTCTCAAAGGTCTACACTCTTTATAATATTTCAAGTTATTCAAAAGCGTAAATTGCCATCTGTACAAAGTGGAAACAACCAAAGGCCTCGTGTGCTACTTTTCAACTACTGTGCCTGTACCATATGTATTGGAACCTATCTATTTAAATATATCTTGCATGCCATGTACTGCTTTATTCTAACAGTTGTAATAGTTGTACAAAAAACAAGACATCAAAAGCCGGTTTCAATTTCAATCACCTCTTGTACCGCGTATGAGGTACCAAACATTCATCAAATAAACTTAATTCGACTGAAACCATTGGTTCACTAAAACAGAACAATGACTTCTGCCACGTACAGGTAATGTGCTATTCTAAGATTCATGATGTCGCAATTAACTTTCATATAAATTTCAACCCAACGGAGAAAAACAAATTATTCAATCATATTCAGGTGGCTTCTTTATTTCTTTTCTCTACAATAAGAAAACCAGAAAAATCGGAAATATGTACCAAACGACCAGGTGCACTTAATCTTACTCATCTTCAATGCCTATAAAACTAACTAAACCTGCTGTAGTATCCCCGCCACATATAAAGTACTCACTATACAAACTTAAGTTTGGCCAGACTTTGCTTGAAATTCAATAACGATTCAAAAGTGAACCATGTGGGCAGACCTCTTGACCACATGTGTAGTATGCGCAGAGTAACCACTCTGACAAAACATGTCAAAACATCAACCGGAGTGCCGCCAGTAGACCAAATAAACAAGGGGTACACAACTAAAACATTGAATTCAATAACTTTTATCTAGTAAATGAGCGGAATCGTTTCGAAGATTGGTGATAAAAACCATTGTGAATGCCTCTAAAATTCTAGGTTTGTTGTATACAAATTTGAGTTCACCATCGCTCAACATTCTACGGCATTACACACAATGCATATGCAGCTACAGCAGGAACCCTGTAATGGGTAGCATTAAGTTGATCGTTGTAATAAAAGGTGCCCAATATTACCAGGTTGATAGACATTTTATTATAGGCTTAATTGACTTAACTAAAACCTAAGTAACATTTTTGAGATTTCGAATTTGTGTAAGGGATTTTCAGTGTGTTTCGCACGGAAAAGTCAAAATATAGCTACATTGATTCAGTGTTAGCACTTTGTAACAAGTGGACAGTTGAACAACACTTATCATACCTTCAAAAACATGAGACAAATATACATTTTAAAACGTTTTGATTACGTAAATGAAAGTAAACAAAATGATAAAATTTTAAGACTGCATGTCGGATATAAGTACTTACTGACATATTTCTTTGTAGGTGGAAATTTTGGTTTTATTTTTGCATTTTATCGCCATCGAATTTATGCGCCCGATACAGGTTTCCGACGATGCCTTGGTCAGTGTTTGTGGCATTGTTGAGTAGGATGATGCACTATATATCTGCTGTCATAACCTATACATTGTATTTCCTTTTTTCACGACATTTAGACCCAGAGTGAGTGCACTCTGGTTCTTTAAGGAATGACTTTGATTCCTTACCATACCTTCCCTGTGTATAAATCCCATTGGGAAGAAACAACTGCCAAGATCGATACGATACGAGAAAAATGTTTTAATCCATGTCCTTTTATCATTATATATAAAATCTGCTGGAAACTGGAATCTTTTCTCTACAACAACTGTTCGCACTTTTGACAAAATGGCTGAGCACTTACCATCTGAATCAGTCTTCATTTGTGCTACTTCACCCTGCTGTGGTTCAATTTCGCAGGAAGCACATAACTCTTCTTGCATGCTTTCGACCACATCACCATCCTGTATCTGGGGTATAGACAAAATTTTATTTTAAGGGTTGCATTTAAATGTATTTCAGAAGCTCACTTGGGATATAGATCGGGGAATATAGGCCGTTTATATAGTTTCAATAGTTATCTGATTGTTTGAAATCATCGCGCACGGTAATGCTTTAAGAGAGAATGATCTTTTCCCAGTCGGTGTAAATTCCCCTTTTAGGCTTAGATCTACCTCCTCCTCCGATTAAGGCCAAATATGTCCGTGCATCTCCCAGTCAAAGCACCACAGTTACAGTCGGTCAAGGCTGTATCACACACTACTCTGTGTGAGCTGTTAATTACACATTGTAAAACACTACTGATCTGCACAGGTCACCATTGGTCAATAATTGCAAACTTGCCACACACAAAAAACTAAATAGGTAAAACAACGCAATGTGTATGTAATTTTACCTATTCGCCTTTTTTTACCCACCTAAATGAGTGAATTAACACTTCCGAGACAATCACAAATTTCCTGAACACATAGCGTGTGTAATA
>WURT03016478.1:0-58366 GCA_009936505.3 Holothuria glaberrima | reverse complement strand
AATGACAAAAATTTCTGTCCTCACTTCTATAAGTATTCCTGTATGTATGTATGTATGTATGTATGTATGTGTGTATGAATTTACTTGTTTGAGTGTGTGATCATGTATGTTTGTAACGCACAAGTTGTAAACATGATATCTCAAGATAGGAATGATGGATACTATTCATACTTAGTCTATAAATTAGTTACACGACAGCAAGGAGCCCGGCTTTTTTAGTAGAAGCTAAAGGTCAGTGGCAGTTGCCAGTGATTAAAAAGGAAAATATTGTAAATACGGTACATCACGATAGGAAGCTTGGGTACTTTTCGTACTTGGCATATGGATTTTTTATGGTTAATCAAAACCTTGATCACTTTAGTGGAGGTCAAAAGTTATCTGAGGTCACCGAAAGTAAAACTACAAAAACTTGTAAATTGCTTGTAAAGATGACTTTTCAAGGAGGGAAACACTGGAGTATTGCATATCTAACATTTCAATTGTACAATACTGATTTCAAGACTCAAAAACTCAAGAACCCTATTGTTTTTGGTGAAGGTCATATTTTAAAAAGAGTCACTTGAGCTGGTACGGTGAAAATCAAGTAAAACATTATCTCATGGAGAGTAACCATTAATGATTTAATAGTTGGCATGTCAATTGTTTTTGTTTGATGTCAAAGGTCATGCCAAGTCAATCAATTAGAATAACCTCGGAAATGCAATGTTCCAGCGAGGATAGCTGTGAGGAAAGCGTTATTTTTAATGCAGATCCTTTACACATTGTTGCACAAACCTAACATTTTTAGTGGCGGTCAAAAGTCATTCGCAGTCAGACGTGTTCAAACTGTTAAAATGTAACTCCTTTGCTTTACAAAGTTAACGTACCATGTTGTTAACAAGGATTCATTTTATGCAGGGTTCAAACGTAATATGAGGTCACCATTAGAAGTCAAAGCTGAAAGCCTCTAACACATGATACATACTAGATTGATTCCGTTGGAACCCTATTTTTCAAAGTCCACCTTCTATAATTGCTCTACTGAGATAGGCATCTTACATTCCCTATCGCCTAATGATACTTTGCATTGCCACGCGGGGATTCCTTTTCAAACAGCTTAAAAACAAACGCAACGGCGCTTACTCCATAATTTTGTAGAAGCGTGACCGGCGTGAATATAAATTAGAAAACCCAGGGGATAAAAAAGAAGTCGACGTGACTTAGCTGTGGTACGAAAGTGTATCTGTATAGGCCTTATGACGTCACGCGACGTCAGTTTGGAGGAAAACAACACACGTGCACGAACGACCTAGATTTCGCACGAGCGTGTAGTAGACTTACGCGCGTATACGATTGGTTGACATATTATGCTGGCTACATTTGTTGGTGTAATATGCGCTTTTCCTCCAAACGAGGGAGCACCTTTTGCTCTGTGACATCATATGCATAATGTTTATTGCACATAGAAATTCCGGCTACATCCAAGGTCTTCTGTGCTTGCCTGGGTAAGCTTCCATTCATCACGGCTGTTCAACATTCTATTTCAGTTACATGAATATGAAACATCTGTAATTATGTTCAACTGTGGGCAGGATTTCCCGCGAGCGTCGAATATTTACATCACATAACTTCTTACAATTGCTTGGATTTTATTTGATGGTTACATTAACATGCAAGCTGAATAGATCGAAACCCCTTGTTGTTTCTTTTTGTGCAATGCAAAATGAAGAGAGAAAAGTGAATTCTTCTGAAAGTACTTTATGTAAAATGAATCGTCTATTTACTTTTTGGCTGTATTTCATGACGTTATTACGGCCATAACTGTCAAGCCGAAAGCTTTGTTGCAATGAAGGCGAGAAGAAAAAGTGCTGAAGATTAAGATACATTTGGCATAATCTCAAGTTTAGAAATCATGAGTGGTTTCCATTTTTAGACTTTAGATGCGTAATAGTAAGTAAAGAACCCCCTTTTTTAACGAAGGGGTAAAAGATCATCTAAAGACACATTTGGTGAACTACGAGAGCCTGCATGATCCTTCAAGGAGGAAAACATTTGAATATCGCGTACTTAACATGTTGTTGCGCCAAAATGATTATAAGAGCCCCGTTGTTCTGGTGGGGTCAAAGTTCATGTGAGACCATCAGTAATGGTCAAATTGTGAAAACCCTGTAGAACATGATACCTCAAGAAGGATAAATATGAGTGGAATAAATCTCAGTGTGGCAAACCATTTCTTTTCGTAGGCCAGACATATTAAGCCTTCGGGGCTTCTGGTTACAACATAAATAAGCTAACACAATTCAAAGGTAGGTTTACGATCGGTGTATTTCGGACCTTTTTTGTACTTTTTTTACACACTGTAGATTATCATCAATTCCTTTACTGCAGTTAACCAATAGCCATAGGGTGAACAGACTTCAGGGGCCTTAGCCACGCAGAGTCTGAGGGGGCTGAACCCCCGAAAATGGTTTGCCTCTAAGATTATTAAGCAATGTGTGTCGTAACTGTTAATGCTCAGGGTTGTCTCTTCTCCATTAATTTGTGATTGTGTCCTTTTTGATAAATTTAGCTATTCGTGCCTAAGCAGCGTCCTTGACAAAACAGTTAAAAAAACTTCTTGAACACATGTGGAGGAAGAAAAAAATTATAGAATTTATAAAAAATAGTAAAATTGGCCTCTCTGTGTTTCTGCAAAAAGCATAAATTACCTTGCGATAACCATTGGTAAAAAATCAAGTTTTCTTAGCATTTTGTCCGCTGATGCACATGAAGATAAAGGTACAAAAGTCAAGTTTGTTCTACTTAATTTGTACTAGGTAGTTTTACCGCATAGTATCTTTCTTGTAACCCTTTTTAATGGAGATTCAGTGTTTATTTCGGCAAAACTAAATTTCAAAGTGGGAGAGTGTATACCGTAGATGGAGGTGCCATTTTCGGTAATCTTGGCCACACTTTGGGAAAAACGTTCTGCTACCATGAAATTATTAGTTAATAGCTTAACGGTGTTAATTAGGTTCCTATTCTGTCCCACCGCTCTCATTTTAATGAAGAAGAAAAAATGTACACTTATCTAGCATATTACTGAATATTACCTCATAATTCTGAAATTCGACGGTTAATACTAACACTGTTTACGCCTCATTACATAAATCCTGTTTCTCCATACATACAACACATTCACGTTCGACACCGAGGCTTGGCGATGGAGGGCCTTAGACACTTTTTATCAACTGCCCAGGAAAAACCTAGCCTTCATAAATTTCTCTTGCCGATGCTGGGGGCGCTTTGTCAAAATGATTATGAAGAATATTACGAGAATGTTGCCTTCGGGACTCTTCATTGTGACACAATTCATGATGGTAAGGTAGTGCACATAGCTTCGTCATGTGGGTCCTCGAAAGAATTTTTTTGGAATGCAACTTTGTTACATGCAATTTCTTGGCATTTACCAGATGAGATAATTCACCAAGTTTGTAGTGACGTAAAGAGGGCAACTTGGTCCTACTCGAAATTGTTGACACCATTCAAGTTCATTTGCCATTTATTGCCTACTAATTTGAAAGTTCGCTGGAGGAAAATATTTATAAGCCCCAATCAAATTCCATATGTCATTGTTCCAACCCCCCTACCTCCCCTTGGCTCTTATTGCCCCCGAGTTCCAAAAACCCCACCCAGGGGATGATATCGCCCCGTTTGGAACCATTGCGCTAGATAGTTTATAGAAAACGAATTTCATGCAATGGCAGCATTTTGAGACTTGAACTTCCCGACTGCGTGAGCTGCAGAATAAGAAGCTAAGGTACAAATTAATTGAATTAGAAGTCAATTGCATCAGTTGCAAAGTTTTTTGGTCTCTGAAACGGTGTCTCAGTTTCGTAAGGGGTTAGTCTCGGTCTCGGTCGTTGAGGTTTGTACTAGAACATTTTTTCATACATATGGTCTAAAAGTAGCAATTTTTTTGCAGCCGTGTATTATGTAACAATGACTTGGCTGAATATTTGAGCTAACGAACAGATAGTGTTTTGGAAATGACTGTCCATCTAAGGAGTGCAACTCATGGTAGATTAATGTCCCTGTCGGGAAAGAAAGCTTTTTGTGGGTTGGAGAAATTGATAAAAGGAGAGATGTGATAATGTGCTTGTTTTAGCCCTTGGAATGAGGAAGTCTTCCCTTATAAACTCCACACTTTTCCCTGAGGACTCATGATTTGCTAGGCAAGTAGATTTGTGGCAACAGGTATAAAACTTGAAGGGTATAACAACTTTGTAACCAGAGATCATGCACGTTCCTTAAAAAAATGTGTAAAAATTATTAATTATATTTTGACATAATAATTTTGATATTTCATTCATTAATTGAAGCAGACAGGGATTTTATTACTGGTATCCTAACCACAGATCTCTCAAATAATATTCATCAGCTTGTTTTTCAAATTTTTACACGTTTGGTGATTCCAAGCTACGTAAACACTTCCTGGTCCTGTTACTTTTCGCCAATTTAATATGTATAATGAAGACATAATCAGACAAATTTTGTTAAACGTTTTTGTAAAAGCCTCACTTGTTTTAGCAAACAATGACTATAGAAGTATGTGTGAATGGTTTTTTTACAAGTACCCGTATAATAAGTTGATGATCCCTATTGTTTCTGGTGGAGGTCAAGGGTCATTTGGGGTCACCAGAGGTCAAACGGTCAAAATATCGTATCTCACGATATCTCAAGAAGGTTAGCTAAGAGGGATCTCATGCTTGTCATGTGGGCAATTCTCGTTTGTTACAGTATATCATATGGCAAAGAATCTCTTAGCCTTTTGGCTTTCTAAATAATAATATCCTGATGGTGTTATTTCGCAGAGTATGTACGTTAAAATATGATATAAGAGGGGAGTTGGTATTCGGAATAACAATCCCCTGGTATGAGCAGCCTATACATGACAAACGGTGGGTTAAAAGAACAGAACTGTATTTCAAATAATGCTGAATTCACATTGTGAAGGTGGTCTCGCGGGCCAGACCTTTCCCACCCCTGGTTTATATCTCATTGTCTGACTTTTAATCTTTGTTGTTTAAGAAAGTGAAGTATTAAATTTGAAGAATACATGAAAAAAATTTATAACAGCCGTTTTCAGGTCATATTCATGTCATTATTGTTTCCCAATTAGGAGGATGTGAGAAGACAAAGTGTCTTTTAATATGTTCTTTACATGCTAAATATTGAAGGGTGTTCCATTGAAAGGACAGAGCTTAGAGCTAACACAGCAAACGTTGTGTAAAATTTTTTGTCACATTATGATCAGAATTACACTTTTCACAAGGAGTTGGCATAATCTGCGTTTTGAAATGATAGTATGAATGAAAAATTCTGAAGTTGTGACATTGCAATAGTAATATATTTAAGTTTGAACAATTCTTTCAATGTTTCTCAAAGGCTTTGGGAAGCATTATGCATACCACTTACATTTTCTAAGTATTTTAAAAAAGCACTTGAGAAACGTTATCCTCAATAGCTGGTACCTTGCAAGGTGAAATATTACATGCTTGTAATGTGATATTATAAACAGAGAAGGAAATGAAATGACTGAGACAGTTTAACTTTTTTAGTGGTACCTTTGCAGTTTTTTCTTCCTTGTAGACCACTTGTTACTTGGAAAGCTGAAAGTATCAAATGTAATGATGTTGGAAATCATACATGATGCTGTAGGTGTATTTGTTAGTCTGTGAGGGAAACCAAAATCTTCCTTGTTCTTTGTGTACCCACATACTAATAATGCATAAATCAGATTCTTCTGGCAAACATTAAGACTAACAATTAATTCTGAATTTTAATTTTCATATGTGAAAAAGAAACAAAATCTATGGAATTTGGTGAAATGTCCATTCAAATCCGCCAACATGTAGTACTCGGGAGGTCAAAATCCAAATCCATTGTAAACACAATATCCCAGTGCAGGAAGCATGAATACATTTCAAATTTGTCACGTGGATGTGTTATAGTAAGAAGATGAACTTTATTCTTTTTTATAGAGGTCAAAAGTTACACGAGGTCTCCGGAGATGAAACAGCAAGAATCTTTGAAATTGCTATTAATTGCAATAGCTCAAGATTCAAAGACTGATACTCATTCCTTTCGGAAAGAAATCACTAAGACTTAGAAAGTTCTGGTTTATCTACGACATTTTAATAATAAAATAACCAGAAAGCCAAAAGGTTTGAGGTTCTTTGCCGTATGGTATATTGTTACAAACACGAATCACCCACATGACAAGTATGAGATTCCTCACAATTATCCTACTTGAGATATCATGTTAATGAGGCAAAAACTTTTTTGAAATCTTGTGACCCAAAATGGCCTTTCACCTGTATTTAAAACAATAAGGTTCACCTACCCGATATGGCAATGTACATGCTAAATATGAATAATACACAGGCCAAATATGAGATCCCTCACAGTTATCTTCTTTACAATATCATGTTTACAAGGCTTTGACCTTTTGTGTCCCCAAATAACCTTTAACCATCACTCAATACTCATCTACTCAATATGGGCAATCCACCTGCTTAGTATGAGAACCCTCGCAGTTATCCCTTTGTAGATATTGTGTTTACGAGGTTTTGACCTTGTAACCTCTGGTGACCCCAAATGACCTTTCAGCTCCACCAAAAACAATAAGATTCATCTACCCATATGGGTAATCCACATACTAAGTATGAGAACCCTCACAGGTACCCTGTTTGAGATATAGTGTTTACAAGGTTTTGACCGTTGGACTCTGGTGACCTCAACTGACCTTTGACCACTACCAAAACAATAAGGATCATCTACTCAATATGGGAAATCCATGTGCTAAGTATGAGATCCGTCACACCTTATCTTCTTAAGATATAGTGTTCACAAAATTTCAACCGTTTGACCTCTGGTGACCCGAAATGACCTTTCACCTCCACTCAAACAAAAGGGACCATTTGCTTAATATAGGCAATCCGCATGCTAAGTACGAGATCCCTCACACGTACCCTTCATGTTATATAGAGTTTACAAGGTTTTGACCGTTTGACCTCTGGTGACCTGAAATGACCTTTAACTTCGACCTAAAACAATAGGGATCATTCACTACATGTGGGCAATTCACATGGTAAGTATGAAAACCCTCACAGTTATCTTTCTGGAGATATCGTGTTTACAAGGTTTTAACCTTTTGATATCTGGTGACCCCAAATGACCTTTGACCACTACCAGAAACGATAAATATCATTTAATCAATATGGGTAATCTGCATGCTGAGTATGAGATTTCTCACACATACTCTTCTTGAAATAAAGTGTTTACAAGGTTTTGACCGTTTGACCTCTGGTGGCTCAAAATGACCTTTGACCTCCACCAAAAACATTAGGGTTAACTACTTAATATGGACAATCCACAAGCTAAGTATGAGACCCCTCAAACTTACCCTTCTTAAGATTAGTGTTTACAAGGTTTTGACCGTTTGACCTTTAGTGACCCAAATGACCTTTGACCTCCACCAACTGCAACAGGATGATCTACTCAATATGGGCAATCCACTTGCTAAGTATGAGAACCCTCGCACTTACCCTGCTTGAGATACGGTGTTTACAGTATTTTGACCGTTTGACCTCTGGTGACCCCAAATGACCTTTGACATCCACCAAAAACAATAGGGATCATATACTCAATGTGGGCAAGTAACGTGGTAAGTATGGGATCCCTCACCATTACCCAGGTTTTTACCATTTGACCGCTGGTGACCCCAAATGACCTTTTATCTCCACCAGATACAATAGGATCATATACTTTATTTGGGGAATTAACATGCTAAGTATAAAATCCCTCAGGTTTACCCTTCTTGAGATATCGTGTTTACAAGGTTTTGACCTTTTGACCTCTGATGGGCCCGAATGACCTGTGACCTCCACTAAAAATATAAAGGATCATTTACTTAATGACGGTAATCTACATACCAAGTATGAGATCCTTCGGAGTTACCCTTCTTGAGATATTGTAATTTCAAGCAAAGCGTCGCACACACACACTACATCACCATCGCACAGATTCCTCGAGCCTTCGGCAAGGAATCAATAAAAAAAATCAAAGGAAGGAGTTTCACTTACACCCAACAAAAAGAAAAGAACAATTCACTAAAGTATGAAAATGTGTAAACACGTAATCAGTTTGAAACTTGGCCGAAGATAAACAAACAAGAATATCTTAAAACAGAAGGGGAAACCTCAGTTTCGTAGACTCCTCTTCCCAGGACTGTACCTACGCACTAGGTGACAAAGAAAGGGTTTGTCCTCGGATGTACAATATCGTAGATACCCATATGCATATTTTACACCTGCTTGCTGTGTTTAACATTCGATTAGGTAGAAACAGCTACCTCACATCAGTGGCACGGCATGGACTTATGGTGGGGGGGGGGGGTGGACGGTAAGAGCTAAAGTAGAGGGACAAATGATTGTGAGCGCGCATTGCCGTAGACTCGATATATCATTGTGCAGGCGCGGACTGGGGGAGAAATTAACGGGTGAATGCCCTTACGTTCCCACCCCTAGATACTTTCATTCCCTATATCATTCACGGAAGTAACAAATGGGAAGCTAACATTTAAAGTGGTATGGATTGTTGGACATTAATTTTGTCCTGAATCTAGGTTGACATGTTGAAATGTAAAGTATTTTTTGAAGTCGCTGCACTTCGCCTTTCCTGATTTGCATCCTTTATGACTGCGGTCAGATATTAAGATGGTGGAAGTAAGTTACCGTTGCTTTGTAGATAGTATGAAGAACCCAAATCAGCCCTCAGCACTCTACAACTTTGGGTGTTTCCATGCTGAGTTTTTTCTTTACATTAAGTATATAAAGAAAGAAGGTAAGGGAGACGCTGGTTGGTAACTAGAAAGGTTACCCAATTGTTACATTAAATCAGATTACATATAGCAAGCAATATGACAACAATCCCGTTAGATTAAAATTGGCTGGCATCACAACATTTAAATCTTACCTTTCTATCTTTATTGCGTATTATCATCGTTCAGGCCAGTCAAGCCAAGACTTTATCATGTAACACACAATTTGCCATAGAAGTTTCAAAATGGCTATTAAATTTTCAAAGCCTGATAGTGGCCTATCAATTACATTTTCGACTCAGTGTGATCTACATATTGTTACATTATGCCGTTTCTCAATTTTCAAGCATTATATAATGTTTAAACGCTTCTAGTCAGGTCACTCAATAGACTAACATTAGTTTGGTACATTCTTGGCTAAGGCTACCGTGTGGAATCCTTATAGTTGCGTTACTCTTTTATTTTAAAATCTGGTAGGTAAACCGATAGTGTTGCTCATTAAATCACATGAACATTAAATATGAATGTTCTTAACTTGAAATAATTAGAACATTTGCTACTATGGAAAACTGTTACTAAGCACTCAACATCACCACCATTAACAGGTTGTTCAAATCCCAGACGATGGGCTCACTTGAGCCTTGCTGCTTTTTCATGGTTTTTAAAATTCTTACTTGTGGCAGACCGCAATTCCAATCCAAAGCCGTGAATGCTTCTTCATATATTCGTTATCTTAATATGAGTGGTTGTTCAAATAGATGTATATAAGAACCTAGTAGATATGCTCAATTTATCAGTTGGGATGATCTGAAATCCCACTCTTAATGCACCAATATTATATTTACATTAAAATATAAAAAAATATAGTGTTACTCCTCATTGCAGCTACGTGAGATACCAGTATAATTTAAGCAATTAAAGGAGCTTAGTTCTTGTAGCCTATCCGCCGTTAGTGAGTACTTGAGTATACACAATTAACAACGTATTGTGACTGTAGTCTTCTATCCATGTCTTAAAGAATGATTGTTTCTTACAGTTAAAGAATGAATTGTACAATATAAATCCTTGCCGAAGTAATTGGTGGAGACCTGTTAATCTAGCAAATGATAATTTTAATGCACTTACTCCGTAATTACCTTTTCAGCAACCGATTTCTCCTACAGATCGCATCCCCAATGTAGCTTACATAAACGTTTGCCTTATTCACAGGAAATAATGGCACTTTGCTAAATTAGTCGGCTACGATACATGTACTGTCAAGGCAAAAATACGCACTTGGCATGGACAATCAAGACACATAAAGGGTGCCAAACACTTCCTGCGATAAAAAAAAAATTGATCATGGCGTATGGAAAGGCACCTCGGAAGGAGTGCTTGATACGTCCATTTAATATACTTTGGGTAGTCCCTTACTGTTGAAGTACACTGGCCCAATATATTTTCCTTGCGTCGTACTCTTATTTTATTGGTCGTATTTTCATCCACTTGTATACCCGATCGTCCAAAATTGTTTGGTTAAACGTCAAATTAACGTCCGCCAAGTGAAATGCTTGCCTTTAGTATCAGGACTTACCACGCGCAGAGAGTTCAGGAGAGTTCCCGTGGGGCACCAAATATCCATTGGTGGAGATCGAAAACTTCGTTGAAGTTTTTGAATTCTAAATAAAAGTTAACACCTCCCACTTTGACGAAAAGGACATCTTGTATGCCTTGCAAGTAATCACCAAGATATGATATTTTAAGCACTTTTCTTCAAAACCCTTACCGTAAAACTGAAGCCTAAACGCCTTTGATACATTTGAAAATTTTGACTAACCTGAAGGAGGGATGCTCAATCACTAACAACTTTCCATGTTGGTTACCCCACTGGAACTCTCCCCACAATTTTCGACAGTGTTCCACTTCATTATTGAAAATGTAGCATTCCCGGCCGAAGTAAACCATCTGGGTTAAGCAGTGTGGTGACTCCAGTTTGAAAGTTTAGGTATCAATGGGTTTAAATTTTCCAAAGAACAAACTGTCCAAACTGTGGAATATTCACTGGATCTCTGATGGAAGTAGAATATCACTATGCGCAAGATCGGTCCAAATAACAGCCCGGCATCCTAACATGCCACAATAATTCAATAAGGCTCACAATAAGGTATTCGATTAAATTAATCATTTTAATCGCTCTTCATAAAGACATATATGTCACACTTTGCTCACGTTGCTTTATGGAAGTCTTTCAAATCCCTAAAAATGAACTAGAAAGTGTTGAAAGGGTCAGCGATTGGCGGACTGGAGTTTATTGGTACCCCACGTTCCGCTAACTGTCCTTTCAGCCTGAAGATTTTCGACAAATATGTTCTCAGCTCTATTTCGGTTGCTGAAGTGTTAGCACCCAGGATGGTTAAAAAATAAGACTTTTTCAAATCATTGTTTTGCTGAGTTACTTGCTTTCTTGAAATTTCTGTGAAAAATACTACCATAAGGAAACCTAGTATATAAATGTGATCAACCCCAGGGCTGGAGGACTCGAGTCCGGACTCGACCTCAAGTCCGGACTTAAGTACCCTTTTTTTGGACTTGGACTTAGACTAGGACTCGGGATCTTTGGACTTGGACTTGGACTCGGGCTCTCTGGACTCGGACTTTGGCTTGGACTTGAAGTCGAGTACATCAAGTCCAGCCTTTTTCTTCATCACACTTTTTTTTATTTCATAATCCACCCAAAAGCAACAGCACTTAATATGTTCTAGGGCTTTATTTTCCTTGATATAGCCTACAGTAGGCTTACGGTAAACTATGACAGTAGTCCTACTGTACTGTAGGTAAGAGAGTAAGAGAATCCTGGTACCTGCAGCTGTACCATAAAAAGATCTTAGTTTTAGGAAGATTGTTAGGTTCCTTATTAGCATCTTCACAACCTGCCATACCCTAGGTAGTATTGAACGGTATCAGGAAGCAATTACATGCATGTGCATACAGCACTTAAAACATATAACTATAAACATTTTTTTTATTTTGTTCGGGGGGGGGGCAACATGCTAGATAAGGTGGATTGACAAATGCATGATTAATGGCAATAGCACAACAGGGACAATTACAGTCAGCTCCTCTTGAACAAGCTGCAGCTTACATTGTGTTGCCTGGGTTAAGCCTATGAATTAGGATATCATGAAAGCAGTGTTTATGGTAGGCAGGTACTAGGCCTAATTATTCACCTAGCCCACTGTACCCCAAAATATATAGGGGAAAGGACTACTCAGCAAAGATTTATCTCTGACATAGTCCAACTGCAAAGTTTTATTGCTATGTCAACATTGTTACACATGCGGGGCAGCCCAACATGAGTTTGTGAACAACTGAACTACAATTGTGTTAAAAGTTAATTTAAAACTGGACAGGCCATTCCATCAATTATCCATCATTATTTTATTGTACTTTATTTTAGTTCATTTTTATTTCATTTTATCTTATTTTATTTTATTTTTTAAATTTTGTTTTATTTTATTTTATTATGTTTAATTTTATTTTATTTTATTGTACTTTAATTTAGTCCATTTTATTTCATTTTATCTCATTTTATGTATATGTAACAGTTTTATGTACATATAACAGTATGATCAGGAGTAAAATCTGATCAAAATCAGTGCATTCTTAGATTCTGATTCCATTTAACCAAGTACTTTGCCTAATTGTTTTTCTCTTATTGACTAAAGATTTCACAGGACAATTATTTTTTTTAAAAAAATAAAAAGAACATAATCCAGAATACTTGTTTCTCATGTGTATGTTCATGGACAGGAAGAGATACGATGAGATGAAACCATTCTGTATGTTAGATAAGGCTGTGGCAAAGGGGCCCTAGCTGTATGGTCCCTGTGGCTATAGCCAAGGATATATGAAATGGTTGTGCAGATAGCATATTTTGATCAGCTTTTTACTATAATTTCATTCAGTTAGGCATGTGGTTTTCCTAATTTGTTGGTAAATTTGTTTGTAGCATATTGAGCTTAGTGCATTAAAGGGAGAAGGCAGTCGCCCCAAGTTTATTTTTCAAAAAATTGTTAAATATTACAAATCTCCTCTTATTTCTCTGACAAGTATCTTGTGTTATGTTTCCTGATAAAATCATTAAATATCGAAGGTAAACCAATGAGTTATTCTGCATAAATTTAAGAAATGAATGACAAAATATTGTCACATGATTGATATGAGCCATTCCTGAACTAGTATACCACGGTACACTAACTCATATTGGGGGGACTGCATTTTCGTTTTAAGCCTTCAAAGCTAAATACCAGAAAATACTATCATTATTTTACAATTTTGGACTTGGAATCGGGTTTGGACTCGAGAACACTGGACTTGGACTCGGACTTGGACTAGAGCTTGTTGGACTCGATTACAGCCCTGAATTTAACCCAAAGGGAAGTTAGCACACACATATAATATTATTACCACTTTTCCAACCTTCCAACCTGTTAGACCCGAAATGCGCACCCGATATTTTACATTTATGGTGACATGTCATGAATTGGGCTGCACAACGAAAAGTGGTGGCGCAATTGAAAATTTAGCTGTGCATCAAATTTATGTAGTGGTGCTATTCTCATTTCAAAGTTTCAAACATTTCGAGTCTCACTAATTCTATTAATACGTTCGTGCATTGCTGATTTTGCTTTGGTATGTGCATGCTATATGAACCCTTAATTCATTACCCTTGATGTATGGCATATGCACACTAAAAGGAAGGGTTCAAGCAAAAAAATAATTTTCATTTGTAAAAGGGTATCTAAGTCTTACCAATTTGGTGAAACTTACATTCAATTTGGACATGTAGTTCTCGAGATATCAGCAAATAAAGTTACCACATTTGTGACCGAAAGTGAGGTTGAGGAAAGCAGGGGTTTTATCCCCTCCTCACATTGAGGAGCAATGCTTTGCTTCCTTCGTTTTTTCAATCGATTTTTGTTAACATTGAAGTTAAATTCATAGAAGCTCTCCACTAGGAATTTTAAGTTTGTAAAATTTTAATCCCTCTCATGCATTCACATTCCGGTAACATGGGATAACAAAGGGGAAAACGGTTGTAAAGTTTAAAGTAAAAAGAAGTGCGCTCATTAAAGTAAGGTCATGACGACAATTTGCTTGCTTAAAGTTTAACTTTGGGTTGAAAATATGACAACTTTATCTGCAAATTTCACCAGAATGACTGTAAAAAGTGCCCCTCTAACACATCAAATTTTAATTCGAGCCTAGACCCTTGTTTTAAAGAGTTGGTAAAAACTTGGGAACCTTTTCAGTACATACATCCTCCAGGCTGAGTGATCTTTTCTTGAAAAAAAGATGGCCCAATGTAAACTCAGATATGTTATACACATTGTTTTGCAGTTGAAAATTATATTTGTGGGTACTGGGAGAATCAAAATCTCGACGAACTATGCATAGGGATGCATTATAATTGAATCTAGTTGAACAAAGCGAACTGGGTTCAACTGAACCCAACTGGTTTCAAAAGTCTTCCCAAATCCTGTATTAATCCAACTGGGTTAAGCTGGGTCCAACAACTTTCAGTTAAGTTGAACTATGGTTAAGTAAGCTATGCCACTGGATTTTGGCTAAATTCCATATTAAAGCAACTGGTTCGGACGAGGCTTCAAATTGATTATGATTGGTTTCAACTGGGTGTAGTTTGTTGAAAGGGTAGTGTGAGTGGAACCATCATAAATCATGGCTATATCCCTTTCGAAATGATAAAGGGTTCGAAATGGTTGTTACAGGTTATGATACTTTGCGGTATCCCGATTCACTGACCTTTCGGACTAAAGTATACTTCAGAATGTATAAGAAGTCAGCCAAACATAGAAAGGCGGCCTCAATGGTACAGTCACAAGAATAAACCTTTATCAAACAAGTAACCTATTGCAATTAAAGTAGATGAAATATTAAAGGAAAGAAGAGCAATGTCAAATTAATAAAACAGCATAGTGGTGTTTCCTGGCAAAAATTAATGTCATTATTTTGTAACTTTCTCAATTTAATCCATGGCTCCACATGCAGCAGTCCATGAAGTTCTTATGAATATAGCGCTGTCCAATTAAGTGGTGACCAGCCTTGTAGTAGACTCATTAATCAGCTATTGCTTGGCAAACTTATAACCAATTGTAGTATTTTCACATGGTCTTCAGCAGAGTTGAACACATCACCCAACTCTTTCATAGATTAATATAATGATGATTAATAAAGATTTAAATATCTCAAAACAACTCCTCATAAAAGCCACCAAGGATGATGATTAAAAATGTTAAAGTAATGAAATACTTAAGAAACCCAAGAAACATTTTCGAGTCGATTTATACTAATAAATTGTACATCAAAAAAAAAAGACATAACGAGAACACAAAGAAATATAATCATGTGAAGAAAAATAAAATGCAAACATTAAGATTAATAGGACTTAAAAAAAAAACTCTTGACTTTTTTACACTCAGATTAGCTTTGAATCTGTCAAAACGGTAAAAATGAACAAATTCTTAAAATTTTGTGCCACTCATGACACCATGTTGACTCATTCAGAAATCTCCCTGAAAGAAAGAACATAGCTTTAGTCAATCCATACTTCTTACAAAGGGTACTTTACCTAGAACAGCGTTAGTAGGGTTTATGACGCAGACTAACTGGGGGTAGCAAGGGTTGACGGGTGAATTTTCGAACACTTGGAACGTTTCGGACAAAATTGATTCTTCCAAAAAGTTGAATCCGTCAGCAATAAAAACAACTTCTGTATCTCGGATATGTGTAATCCCAATTAGAAATAGGGCTGAATATAACGCTCGCTCTCCGCTTGAACACCTACCGCATCACAGCGTTAGTGATGGGGCTTACCCAGTGCATCTCTGGGGAGGAAGTATATATACAGTAAACCTTATCAGCAGCAGCTGATTTAGCCGTAGGTAAGTTTACTAATTCATCTTGGTTACGTATTTTGTCTTGTGTAATAACACTACAAATTCTTTAAAATGAAGAATCCTTTTTAATATGCACTATTAGATACTTATTCTTTTTTTTACTAGATAAGGTCGAACTTAAGATCGATCTAAACCCCTTTATGAAACAGGGCCCTAGTTAGCCTGACCCTACAAGTTGGAATAGGCAGCCAGGATTGATTTCCCCGTAGAGTTGCAAACGAATTGAGAATTTGCACTTTTTAAGAGGTAACCCAGAGCTGCTGTGGAAACAGTTCAAATTTTATCTTGAATAACAACAAACACAGTGACGCACCATCCGAACCTCATGTTCCTGTGCAAAATGTGAAAATATGTTACTTTTGCCTTATTGTATTATCATAAAAGCTTAACAAGATGCTTTACACCTTATACTGAGAGGAGGAGGGTGATGAAAATGTATGGTATTTATGAAAGACTCAAAAACTAGGGGGAAAATTAATTTACTCGCAACCATATATATAATGGGAAAGAAAGTTAAACCGTATGGTTTAAGAACACCTTACCGTCAGAAATGTATAACGGTCATCAAAAACATCAAACACAACAAATTAATCCATTCCAGAAATGATTAATCATATTCTAAACCATAAAACTGGATGCCCCCAAGTACGTGGCGATTTTTTTAAAAGAATGAATCCAGATGTTGCCATTTGGTGTTTAATGTTTTTATGTGGAGGTAAGGGCGGGGATCATGCAGTCATTTGTCCTTACCACTAGTGCAAAACTCAAACATTTCAGATGACGTTTAATTTCGAAATGGAGGTTCGATGGATTCGTCCTCAACCCCTAGAGCTCCAACCCCCATAGGAGCAGGACCATTCCTCTGAAGGTGAGGGGCCAACATTCCGTTTGTGGTAAATATCCCTTTAATTGGCTTTAAAAAACTGATTCATCGAATTTTTGGTACAAAGAAGTCTGATACTCTCAATTAATTGAAAATGTACCCATAATAAGATACCAGTTGCAAGGTACCTCAATGTTAGAGCTAACCGTGCTGCTGGTAACATGGAGTGCGTCGTCGAGCTTTCCAAAGCAGCTCCCCGAACTGTTCAGGACACTCTCTTTAGTTGGAAAGCCACACACTGTGGAATGTTTTCTTCTTTCTTCGGCTATTTCTCACCTTCATAGTGGCGTAAAACTAGGCTAGCCATGGCCGGATCCTGCAATTTCGACGTTGCTTCTTTTTCTCATTTACCTGCGCCTACACAGGGGTTATTTGCATCAGCACTTTGCTTCCGTAGTAGTCGAAAAGGCCGGGTGTCATCCTGGGTTTCTATCCCAGGAACAGTCATAATATCTTTTTGAATAGGCACGTAAAGCCGGAAAATGTCCCACCCATGTAGTTCATCGGGTTTGCTCAAACCCCCAGGTGTCGTCAATAAACTTTCAAAGAACCGTGTAGTGTGCACCCTTAAATCGTGAACACCTGGCTTAACGGAATTACAACCAATAAAAGTTTCTATGATGGAATGGTGTCAATTCTTCTACTGAACCCACACTAGCTCAGAAATTAATTAAGTCTTGTATTTTTCATGCAAGTTTTTGCTAGCCCATTTCTTTGGATGTTCAGTATGGTTATACAATTTCAAGCCGCTTACTATGATAACTGTGATATGGTGTTAACTACATGGATGCGTAACAGGGTATCCTTTGCTCGATATCCCAATGATGGGTTGTCGTATCCAACCTCCACAGGCATTTACGAAACCTACTTCTCGCAAAATATGACACACACAGTGTATGTTCATGTTGTTTACAGGATGACTAAGCAGACGTCCATTTTCTGTTCTTTTTACCTCGGACGGTAACGGTGGTAAGATTCCTCTATCGGAGATTCTGTTTTGTTCTCTCAATACTTCACATAGGCAGGGATTTGTTGAAGAAAGTAAATAAGCCGTGTTAAGAACGGATAAGCATTTACTAAATAGCTTGAGAAAAAAAATAAACGTCTGAAAGAAGAATTTTGAACAAGTAACCGACAACTACTTGCTTCAGATACAGTTGATTTGTTCGATAGGATGGTTAACATGAAGAAATGGAATCAAATAACAAGGACGAATCAGTACTGCATATTAAAGGTACTTTTAACGCAAATCCGATAACTATGAGACTGAGAATTTTTATTATTCCTTTTCAAAGAGACCTTGTAACAATTATATCTAAATAAGTAAGGTATAAAACATGAAGTATTTGAAAAGCTCACTAAAAGCTTTATATACACACTCCTTTATCTCATCACTGAGACAAAAATTCATCTACGGAATCGCGAGTAGCTTCCGTAGCTAAAAACGCCCATCGCCCTTTTACGTTGTCCATAATGCTTCTGATGTACAGTTGTTATGACACACAATTCGAGCCAGCCGAATGGTGCAGAACTCTAGCAGAAAAGGCAATTTCGGTAATTATTAATAAAATTGAACTATAAATAATTATTATCAAGATCAAAAGAAAGAGGACTACATTAGCATAAGCGTAGGATTACCTAATTATTAGAATCTGAGAGCGATGGAAATATTCTGTGTGAGATGAAACGGGTCCTTGGGCTATGTTTCAATAATCTAAAATACTTCGGTAAAATAATTATCCACTGGGGTCAGACTTGAAACGTATTAGCTAAGACAATACCTCGAGTGTTGCTGACTACATTAAGACAGCCAAAAATAACCTAGACATTCAAGAGTTATATCGTTCTTTTGACTTCTCATTGTTAAATGATGTCTGTAAAATCAGCTATAATACCTAACCTTTCAATTAAAATTGAATCAACAAATAATACCTTTAAAATTTGGTTGTATATTAGTTGGTGCTTTATCTGAAATGACAAGGAGTTCTCAAAATGGCAAGGACCTCAAAAATAGATCGTTCTTTACTCACTGGTGATTGGTCTGGCCATGGTTGTGACAAAGGCAAGATGACGTGATGGTTTTAAAGTTAAACTCGTCCTCCCTGTGGTAGAACTCAAGATATCTTCAAATTAAAAAGTTTTTCTAGTCAGCAGAGAAAGATAAATAGAAGAATCACAGATTGTGAATTAAAAATTAATAGTTAAGTACATTTTCTCCCTAAAATTGAAATTTTTATTTTAGTCTACAATGAACGATATTAGCTTAAATCGCATTTTCTAAATCATCTTATTTTCGACACCTGGTAATATTGTAGTACTTGTTTTCTAAATAATTGCGACAGCTATATTATCGTCGTATAGTCAGCATTGTCTGTGCTTTTTAAAACTGAGTTTCTGATAGTACTTCCATCGGAGGATTTATGATCAGGTACTCGGAACTCTAGATTTGATCTTTTTCCTATCTTCGGACCTTTTTCTTGGTACTGAACTTACAATCGAGGCTCTCTACTGATCGGTACAGAGGTCCCCAGCTCATTAACGGTTAAATTAATCTAGATGCACTTTCTTACTTTAATATTCTTTCACATAATGTGAAGAAACCAGGTAAACAGAGCATCTTCTGTGTAATTTGAAGTTCACAACAAGATTTACAGTGTCAAAGGAAATCTACCCATACTAATTCCAGGTGTCGGAAGCTTCTGATGAAAATATACAGCAAACCTAAGATTATAATACATTAACTGCCTATTGATTTGCCAACTTTATAAAACATTAAAAACCCTATACAGCTTTCTGTCAACATGAATGCAAAGTACGCTATATAGATTTGCAATCATAGTAAAGATAAACTGGCAACAGCTCTACATTTTCTATACTGGTTAAAAATGATTTATTATCATTACCTGTTCCTATCCTAGGGTACTTGTCTCCCCTTGTCCCATAATCACTAAATAATATAAAGCCGTTGTTCATAAAGAGAAGAGGTGTATGTCCAAGGAAAATGCTGTGATGTGCTTGTATTGTGCCTATACCGTTGTCTTCATAAAGAGAAGAGGTGTATGTCCAAGGAAAATGCTGTGATGTGCATGTATTATGCCTATACCGTTGTCTTCATAACGAGAAGAGGTGTATGTCCAAGGAAAATGCTGTGATGTGCATGTATTATGCCTACATAAAACAGTCGTATATCCAGAGAATGACATGGAAAAAGGTGCCCCTAAAACTGTGAAATACTGTTGTGATGGAGTGTGTGAAAATTTGAAGATCGTATTGGTAAACATGGAGAGAAAGAGACATAAATTATATTGCAGAGCTAACTTCACAACAACATCCCCAGAGGCCCAAACAAGATTTAAACATAATTATATTCTTCTGAAAGGCTATTATAACATATAAATTGAAAGGGGAAAATCAATACAATTTGGCAGTCCAAAGTAAACACATATGTCACTGTGTGTTGTATAGTTGAAAGTTGTTCTCATTTCATCCTACATCCGCACTTTTGTCCTTTCCATTCTGCTATAGGTTTGTTGCTTTTGTTGCTATTTCGGGTTCTTCTAAATCTCTCACCCACCTTATGCTTTAAGACGAGGTTGGGCAACATTAGAACGGAATTATTCATTATAATACACAGTGTATAGCCTCACCAGTATTGATGTGACTAAAGACAGTGGAAAAAGAAAATATCCTAACGTACAAATTTCTTAGACTATGTACACGTTCGCTATGTTTAAAGTATGACATACATCGTTACCTTTAAGATATAAAATATGAATTGATATACTTACATTTTGCCCTCCTCCGTATGCTGGCTCAAAGTTTCTGAATATATGATATAGAATATTATTTCTGACATTCCTTTTCGATCCTTTGCAAGTCAATGATTGTAAGAAGTGCCGTGTTTTCCGTAAAGTGGTATGTATCTTATGTTATTCGGTCTCAAATTGTCTAAACAGTACAGTGATTACAATTGCGTTCTGCGTTACAGGCAGCTCGTTTGTACATAGCATCACTGCACCGTCTGATAGCGGTCAAAGGTTTAAGCGCTTCATAGGTGGGTAGCCGAGATACCGTAGTTAATACTTTTCATCAACTTTAAAGTAATGTTAATTATGAACGTTTCCTTCTCTTCAATGTTTTATGGTTAGTTCTTATAAACATTTTCTCAATAGCCACTGAGCTTTCGTCGAGATTTCTCTCATAAATAAATCTCCAACCTTTTTAGCAATCTTGACATCGTACTATCTCAGCCTAATTGAGGTCAAACTCAAAGATATTATCTTTTGCTTAAAGATTCAAATCGGTATACTACAAACTTAGTTGCAGTTAAAACTGCCTAAGTATATTCCCCTTTGCAAATTTCCTGTTCAACGCTCTATACTCTTCAAATTCCCATATTTCGGCATGCATACCCACATGCCTGCTTGTTCAATATACTAAAAAAAACCACCATTTCTGACTGTGTGACGCTTTAGTTCCTTTTTTAATTCATATTGATGCGTGATTGGAACCTTGAAGGGTAAAATACGTCCAATAAGCTCTTTGCTGGGCTACAAGTAGACGGGGAAGTGTATGGGTGCGATCCTTCAACCGTCGTACCCATCAAAGACCCTGCTGGTGCCCAGTATAATCCTACTCGGCACTTGTGTAGTTTACTCGTGGGTACTATCCAGGCCTTGCTGAGTCTTATTAAGGTCAAGAGGTCCCAGTTTGTATCCTTCAATGACCGGTAAAGGACAGTTGATTCTTTTGAGTCACTTCCGGTGCCCTATTCAGATCCTTGTCAGGTGGATTTTTAGCCACGATCCATACTCCGTTCATGACTGTCATATTTGGGCTTTGCCCGCGTCTTTGTACGGCAATGAAAGGCCCACGGCTGTAAGAATTCGTTTGTTTATTTCACGGGCTCATTTTGGTTTGTATTGGGTCCAGCTAAAATTATCTCTTTTGTGGTCTGTCTTTGTCTTGTCAAACGTTCCATAGGTTTATGCCATTCTTAGACCTTAACGGTGTATTTCTCTTATCACTCTGAGGTTTCCTCTCTTGGCACTGCTGGCTTGTGTATGGACTTTAATGAAAATTGATCGTCTCTTCGTGAACCTCTCTAACGTTATGCTGGCCCCGATCTATGTGGTTAGTAGCAGGCATTGGGTGTCTTGCTTACACTCTTTTCAAATCTAAAAACCTGTCACTTTTTCTAGCCTTCATAGGTATATCTCTAAGTACAGACGCTTTTCACGAATCCAAAAGTAATTTGTCTTGAGACATGCAATCGGCAGAGGACCATCTACATCCTTGTCTGATAAATCTCATTTCAATTATTGTTTATTTTTTTTTCACAACAGTAATCATACACACAAGAAGAATTTACAGGGCATCATGTAAGCAAACTATGTAGTTAAAAGGGCAGTGTGATTAAAAGCCAGGAAGGGTTCGCTAGAACACTCTTTGGAAATCATAAAACCAAAAGAATTTCTTACTTGGGCCTTCCCTTGGCACCATTTCCCATATTCAGTACTATAAACGTTGTAATTTGCAGTTACTGCTGCTTCGCATATGTACATGTAATCGTTAGAAAATGTGTCTTTCAGGGTTTTGGCAACAAGAGGAGGTAGCTAATGAGGCTGCGCCCAGACAGCTCCACTTCACACTCCATTGCCATCGACCAGAATCTAGGCTTTTCCATTATATCATTAGTAAACCACTTCTCAGAGGGAAGCATCTACAAACATAAGCAAAGTAAAGTTGATAGTCTGTGAAACTCCATTGACAGCAATTGATGCATAGATCAGTCTAACCTGGCCTAAACGATACCATTGCCTTTGCAAAATTTGCCTTTTGACACTGATCCTTCAAAAATAAAGGCAATTAAAAAATGGCTGCCTAAAACTGTTCAAATAATGTAACAATGATGATTATGGTTACAATTGGACAAATTTTTCCTTCAATGCGCACAATAACATTAAAAAAACACTTCGTGAAAATATAAGACAAATAAAATTGCATAGCTTTTTTGGCTCTCTAGACCTTAATACTTTTATGGGTAGCATATTCGTTTAACGTATCACCTTTAACAATATTTCATGAATTATTATTTGAAGTACAATTCATTGCTGTAGACTTATTAGTTGTAAGCTTACAACCATCCCACCTTACGTTACCTCAAAGTCTGGGCTCACATAGATATGTAGCAGCTCTATAGGTATTTCTCACCAGTCCTGTTTGTTCATTACTTATATCAAGGAAAATATAACTTTGGACACAATGTCATCAGAAATGTACAGTTCAACAATAACTGATAAAATTCAGTCATTCCATCTGTCCCATAGATTAGGTACCGTGGTATATTTTATCTGCCCATTTACGCGTATCTGGAGGTACTCATCAGAAAGCTACGACATAAAACGATGGTAAATCACGTTCAATACAAATCTTGTGTATCAATGCAGGCATTACATTTCTTTATCACCTTGTTGTAATCTTATGTATTCAATAGCAACTGTCGCTGCAAATTTGAGAAAAAAGTACGATTACTTAATCAGTGACGCAATCCAAATTACCAAACTGTATTACGGTTAGTTATTTCAGTAAAAGCGAAAAGTGTAATACGTGGATACCAGGCCATTGGTTTGTGTATTTACCAACATTTACTTCGATGGTCAACCTCTTAACTTCGGCCTATTAAAGTATGCTAGAGAATAAGGATCAATGAAGAAACCGCTGTTCTATCAACTTGTTCTTAACTATTTTGGCTGTAACTTTTTATGGTAGTCCATTCCATGTTTTTTACCAAAGTGTTGGGGTCTTTCAGATTTATTTAATATTTTCTTCGGTGTTACCATCACTGATAATTTAAGCAAAGAAATTATTGTTGATTTCTTTGTTTCCTTATATAGGTTTTAAATCGTAATCAGGTTTTGTACATATGTCGTTACTCTGTTCGTATTGTATAATTCGGTCCTCCTCGAATTTACTTTCTACCACTGGCATTCGTCTCGTTATTCCTAAGTATACATCCTCTTGGTTTGTAGTCTAAACCTCTGTGATAAAATTCAAGGTATGGTCTCCTAAGGAATGGCAGCGTTTCGCAACAATTTGTCCTCAAAGTTGGTAAAATGTAATTCACTAATGCTGAAAATTCTTTAAGATTTCTCTTGTCCTTTGCACCTTTTAAATCATATTGTGCAAAAACGTGTTATAGAAAGTTTTCATTTCTTTTAAGCCTTGACTGAACTATATCCATTAACTATTGTTGGTGGACATGGTTTCTCCGTTCCTTTCAATTTTTCTTATCTTCCTGTTTACTGCTCCTTTTAAAAATTTCTTTATGCATGACTCATACATATTTTTCTGCATATTCTACACAGCCATGATATATCTTCTGTCTATTGACTTCAAAGATTTCGAACACCTTAAAAAGTGCATTGCTCACATTCTCACATAATGGTTGGAACGTAGTGGTACATAAATCAATCACTGCTATTTTATCAACCTAGGCACCGTTTTTCTTTTTATTTACTATAATAATCCCGTTGATTCTTTTCTAATCTGAACAATACTGTAGGTCTAATATACGTAGCAACCTTTGTGTCATATGTAAAGCAATTCGCACAATTTACTAATGTCCCAGCATTTAACAGAACTGGTATATAGAGACACTTGTGCATAAATATGTACAGCAAAAAGCTAACCGTACAGACTTAAATCCCATTGAATCCCAACAATCTTTTGAAGCCTGTAAGAAATGCTTTCCTTACAAAAATTGATGCATACTGTGCAAATATATCTGCTCAGAAAGTGTTGTGGACAAATTTTTAAGGCGTCGGAACTGCGATTCCAAGTTTGCTGGTTCGATCCCTGCTAATAAAATGTGATTGAACTACGTGATTTATCTCGAATGTCCCTCCACCCGTATGGATTAAATGCGGATATGGGACGTAACATGTCATTTTGGAAGCGTATAACTGTAGTTACATTTGTCAGCTGGAATTCCCAGGGTAATGTTTGAGCAAGGATCATTGGTAATGATGTAGCTTTCAAAGGACTTAACCACATATCAGCTTCATATAAACTCAAAGTAATCTTTTCATTATAGGTATACTGGGGGGTTTAAATGATTTAAAGCCTTTAAATGGATGACGTTGTGATAGATCTGGATTTAATCTTAGGCTAATTTTCATTTCATGTAACATCTGCTTTGTAACAGACAAATTTTCATTTATTTGCTGATTTTGAAGTTTATATGTCCTCTTACTTATCATTGTGGTCTCCCACAACAGTTTTTGCAGGACGAGTCACATTTATAATAAATCAATAATTATTGAGTCCATGCCTTCAGTTTTAATGAAAATGTACGTTTCTAGCAGACGCGTAGACAGAAAAGGCTTTGAAAGGGAGTGGGAGACAACTTCTACTGATCCAAATTTATCCAGGGGGAGGTAGGGGATGTGCAATTAAGGTAATTATATATTTTAGTTTGTAAAAGAGAGAAACATTTTTCCAAGAGGGAGGTGCCGAAAATATTCAGTCCCCTTAGCCAAGGAGCTGGTGTAATGTCTTAAATATAACAGAAAACAAAAACAAAAGAATAATGTTTCACATGAGATATTTTTCATTCATAGACGACATTCTGTGTTCACTCAACCGATTCAACTCGAAAGAAAGATTTTAGAGTAACAATAGTACAATTAATCTAAGGGTGTTATTCATATTTGAAGATCTTCATTCCTTGTTGTAAATATTATTACTGTTTGCAAACAATTTGGATTTCATTTAAAACGAATCATCGATTAATGAAAAAGTATACGATTATTAGCACGAGTAGCCAGTAGAGAAACTGGGATATATGGCAACCGGGTCTGTCCTTGTGTAACACCATGCAAAGGGTAACTTAATGGAAAAGAACCTTTAAAAAATTAGTTTAAGTTGAAGGGCTAAGATGCAAAATGTTGCAAAACTTAACAAAGATCTAGACTGAACATTATGCAATAATTCCTTCCTTTTAAAAGCTGTGAAGAGGATTACGTCCATGTCCATGTAAGATTGCTAAGATGGACAGTTTGGTCGTCTTTAAAAAAGCTTTGAACTGTTTCAATATTTAAAATTCTCATTATTTAGGGAAACGTCTTTTTTCAGCTGGGGGTAAGGCACGAAGTTTCGTCTAATCGGAGGGTTGAATTTCTAAATGTAAAGTTAGTTGGATGATTAATGGATGAAAAGTATCTTTGGCAAAACACTTAACTAGTAACATGTTTTGAAGTTGCCATTCTCTTCTGAAAAGGATTTCGTAGATTTGGAATGACATCCTTTATAACTGGAACCTAGGTAGGACCTCCTCATCTCTACCCTTGGTACGTCACGGTCTTGTCAATATTAGATTGCTCCCTCCGTCTAAAAAATTACCTGTCTGCCTGGAAGGCAGGAAGCATAATTCGATAGATTTTCATAATCTTTTCAATAAACCTTGTCGAGAAAAGGGGGGGGGGGAATGGCAGCAATATAAACTCTAACTTTATGAGTGTATTCACAACCTTGTTTGCCTTTCGCGCATTGTAATTTCTTATGTAATTATACTGTAGTAAAATGTTTCCCTTATAATTTTACTACAGGTTCTGCGATGCCACTCCTACTGCAAAATTCACCACGAATACGGAAGATGTCACTGAATGAACCCGTTATTACTGATGGAGAAAAGAGGTGAGAGAGAGATTCCTAGCTATTTATGCTAAAGTCATTGCGTTACTATTGACTCCTAACAGAACTATATCCATGCACTTCAATAAAGGTGACTTAAGGTATTGACACTTTTCGAAAGAGTATTTAGAGTTCATTTGTGCACTTCTTCCCCTGAGCAAACAAATTAGTCAAAATAAATATAAAGGATTCATTCGGAAACTACAGATTGGAATTGTTTTCAAAGATGGAAGTAATGTCAGATTTGAGGCTTGGGCAAAATCATAAGGGGTACTCTATCGCACTGTTTAAGCAGAGCGCCCAGTGAATTTTTTAAGATGGTTGGGAACAGGTTCGGATCCTCCTTCTGCCATCCTGTGCAAGGATGCCGTCCAACAGGACAGATTAAGTAGAGGGGATGATATCACTACTCTTTCAAAAAGGAAGGGGTTTGTGGGAGCCAGAAGAAGCTCATTTTTATAATGGCTTGCAAAGTTTCTATATCTGATTAATTCCAAGGAAATTTGAAACATTAAAGGCATTTTCCAGTAGTATTTCACAAGGGTCTCATGTGAAAGAGACAAATTTTCCAATTCGTGCCCTCCAAACCCCGTAGCAATACTCTTTTCCTTACTCGACATATTTCATATGAAACAGTGCTTTTGTCAAAAAATACCTCCAGTTCTCATCAAGGTCACATATTGTTATGTAAAGTGGGAACATTACCTCAGATTCCTTCTGTTTTTCGTTATAATTGAATGTCCTGTTTGTCCTTGAAATTTGATACTGTTGGGATCTTTGAATATATTTCCATGTAGATTTAGCACAAATCTTCGCCTTATGTAGGGCATAACAAACAAAGTTGCTAAATATACCCTACAGCGACATTAATATCATAGAGAAATTCAATCTATGTCAAATTAATGTGCCGCGATGACATCACAAATTTCCCATAATGCACTTCATGAGAAAAATTGCATTTCTTTGAAAATTTGTATCTTCCAAACGCTGCAAGCTATTGAGATGCGGTTGTCACCTCCTAAAAGAGAAACATTTTCTGTATTTTTTAAACTTACTGAATTTTGTCTCTGGAAAATTACTCTAAGTGTGAGAATTTTACAGTCAGCATAGAAAATAAGCCTTGACTCGTAAGCAGTAATACGGACCTCCTTTATGAGTTAATCTCGTTCATCAAAAAATTTTTCAATATTTCATATGAGTTAGTGGCCGTTTTACCTTTGATCGTTAAAAGCCTGTAAGAGTGATACAGTTGAGGTACTGGTGTGAAAGTTTACAAAAAGGGCATGCAAAAAGTCTAGAACAGAATAAATCTTAATATCAATCAATATTAATATATATCAATATCAATGTCCTGTTGTAGAATTAACTGCACTAATGAATGATTCAAAAGTACTATTTGCGACTGAGACATTAATGATTGGTGGGGGATCCTGAAGGTACAGTAGTTAAGATGGAAGTATATCTGCAACCTATCCCACGCTCAGGGCCACCAAAGATCAAGTTACATTAATGATCTACCTAATTGCAACCCAGGCTTGGAATTCCCAATGTGTGTTGATTATACCAGTATGTTTTTATAACAAAACTGACTCAAACAGCCTAATAGCTTGTATTGATACCTTACTGCCAAGTCTTATTAACCGGTTTTCAAAAATTTCATACTTCATTTTTAAGTCAGAAAACCGTTGCCATATTTTTTTCAATCACACATCGGGCCAATTGCAAGATAATTGTTTTCACTTACAGATTTACATTATTCCTTTTTCCATGCAAAAAGTTCTCCATATCATTATTGGCTAGCTTGAAGTAACAAAACCTTTAAAGAAACAGATATTCTCTTCGGACCGAGGGATTACCTGGACAAACGTGTTCTTTTATCAATAGATAAGGCTATCATTATTTTGTAATATCGTACCATAAAGGTCTGGTGACATGAAAATAACATATTTGAATATGTGATGTTAAAAGCATTAAGAATCCAGAAAATATCCTCAAATGTCATTAAAATCCACCCAATATTGACCATTTTACAAGGTAATTTCTAATTTACACTTGTATCATGAATAAACATGAGCTAAATATGCAAATATGTGACATCGAAAGATGGGCATACCATATATGGCTAATGTAAGCCTTTGTTTGTTCAACCATAATTTCAAGGACCATGGTAGCATCGTTATCCCCTGAAGTGTTTATTATGAAAGTTAAAATAGTTTCCTTGATAAATATTGATATCACTCACCAAACCGTAAACTATCTGATCTGTAATTATGGGATAAATATAGGGTTAACAAATAAACAAATAAATATAGGGATAACAAAAGAAATCTTAACACTGTACAACACTCAATGAGTTACTTCCGAAACCATCAAACTTTGAAGATATATATTTTGCGAACGGTAAAAGATATTGAAATAATTCCAACAGATCTTTCATTGAAAGACATTTCTTTTACTGACAAGTGAAATAGGTCTTATTGGGGCATGTCAAAATACCTTCAGAGCACACACATTGAAAAAAAAGGACTTCAGAGATTGTTGTTTAAGTCCCATTTAATGATCATTTAGCCTCTTGTTTTCACATTTTAATGTTTACATTATTCGATATTTTTATGTATCCATCTACAGCTTTCACTTCTGCGCACGTCAGTGTTTTGCTCCCTCTGGTTTAATACATTTTTTGGGAAAAAACATTTGTAAATATCACACTGGGAAAGTTAGTTTAAGTTCCATTGTACCCCCTTTTTATAGACTGAGAAGACAGCTTATTGTAAAATATACCAGTCCAAAAGTATGAAATAATCTCCGAAGTATATTGAGAAGTAGACCCACTCTAAAGTCTTTTAAATGTGCTTGAAGCGTTTCTTTAAGGCTAATTATGTTTCTTAAATTCAGCCTGAATCAGGCTGTACCATAGGCGTAGGAGGCGAGGGCGAGGGCGAGGGGGCTGCAACCCCCAACAAGACATTTTCCTTAAAATTCGGGCAATGTGCTTCTTTTTTCTCGGCCATTGCAGCGGCAGATCACCTCATTTACAATTTTACAACAGCCCCCCAATCAAATTAGGCTCGTACGTTTATGTGCTGTACTGTATTCGTTGTTTTCTTTCGTGTCGAATGGTTTTAGACATATGTGCTTTTATGGTGTAACTATTAACGTCATTGTCTGTTTTACCTTTATGTGCACTCTAAAAAAGGTCTGGTCAACTTTGAACCGAATCTGATCAGAGGGGCACCGAACAGAAATCTGATCAATTATTTGACTAGATTTGGTTCAGAAATGATCAGAATCGGTTCATTTTTTACCCGGATCTAGTCAAATTTTTGACCAGATTCCTGTTCGGTACCCCCCTGATCAGACCTCTTTTAGAGTGTGTATTGTTAGAGGACAATACATAAGGTATTTATAGCTTCTTTGGTTTCCCCCAAACTTTTCTTTATATTCGTTTTGTATAATATCCACCAAGACAACTACCCATTACAATAACTCATCTTACTGCATAAGTTTCATTAGTTGGAAGCAAGAGTAAAGAAAGCAACATATGAGAAGTTTTTTAAACTCTTATATCAAGGGCTGTACCAGTTTATACGCTAATGTTATTAGGTCATGTTTTATCTTACAGGGAGATGAGATATTACACTTCACTTAGCACCAGAAATGTGACTCTAGGTGTTAGTGTAACGCGTCAAGGGGGGGGGTCTGTGTGTGTGAGGGTGAGCAAAACAGTGTGTCGCGAACTCCACCTTAATGTTGAATTCGACGAAGTAGTGTGTAACTATGTGCCTTAACATAAATACTTGTACATGGGTAAATCATGACGTCACAGATCATAGGTCAAAGTAGCTGAAATTAGTTTTTCCCAATATTAGGCTATCGGTATGTTAGTAGAAGTAATAAAAACCACTCCATATGGTACGACTGATATGCCGATTTTTCAAAACAAATTGTTCGTTTTGGCTGCTTTAAAGACGTTAATACGTTAAAGACCAAATGTGCCTCACTCCTGCATAAGAGTGTGTCACAAACTCCTCTCAAACCGTCAGTCCAATGAAGTTGAAACTTGGTAGGTAGGTATTTGACAATGCACATTTGTCCATGCATAATTGCTGACATAATAGGTGAAAGGTCAATTTGCTAACATTACCATGCTTGTTATTAGTATGTTAGAAAAAGTATTAAAATCACATTATATGGTTCAAAAGATGAGATCAACCTTAAAATATTCCACTTTGGCTGCTAAGTCTGGGATCAGACGTCAAAATTAGATCAAAGGTTAAATAAATCTCAGATTTTAAAATATTCTTTGGCTAATTTCTCTTAAACCGTAAGCGCAATCACGTTTAAACTTGAAGGGTAGGTATCTGACCAACAAAAATTTGTAGGCATACCCATTGATGTAGGCAAAAGCCCAACTGAGCTGAATTTGGTTAATCCCATTATTTGCATATCAGCATGTTAGAACAGATCATGAACCAAACCCGACATGAACAAAAAATCCACACGAGCAACAAAAAAAAAAAGTGATGAGACCGTCACATTTCTTATAGTACGTTCTAGTTGCTACAATTCGAGATCGAGGTTTGAACGAATTGAAAGTGGTATCTTGTCTTTATTTGCTAATAAGTTTGTCAAGTAATTTTTTTAACGAGAGATGTAGAAAATATGGGGGAGGGTGAGACTCATAACTCCATATACTGCCTTCTTATTTAAACCTGTGGAGAAGAGATGTTATAGCTCCTACAAAGTTTTGAATGGATGTTTTCTATTCAGTACTGTTCAGCTATTTTGATACCTTTAAGAGGTGAGACATCTGAAGCTTAAATCAGTATTTGTTACTTTTTGTTGCGAGGGAATTGAACTTTCACCGTTTTTGTTGGACGACTGATAATGCTGTTTCAAATTTATCCTCATTATTTCAGTGCAGGGTCTGAGCCATATTGTTGAAACCTTACTTTGGTCGACTTTATTACCAAACTGGCCCATATTTTCTCTGGAAAGTGACTCAGATGCCCTAGTTTCACTGTAGGTTGTTACTTCAGTCATTAATGACCCAGTGTCATTCCACTTCATTAATTACAAACCATACCATTTTCCATTGCCTACTGACATAATACCGTGGGCATATGAGTCAAGGGATGGGCACAGTCCAGTCCAGATGTACGTACGCATTTGTTGTCAACTGAAGGTGATCATAGATTAATCTGGATGAGTTGACATCTATTATTTTTGTGACAAGTTTGAAGGAAATCATTTCATGACAGTGCTCCTAATTAGCCCCGTTACTCACGTTTCACTTCATGCAGTTAACGAAAATATGAGAAATTTTAGATGTAATAAATGATTTTTTTCATTGATAACCCCGTCATTGCCATTTCAGTCGTGAGTCAGATGTGCAGAATCTCTTAGTTTGACCATTTAAAATTAAGATGTGAGTAAACCTAAACAAGTGTGAAAAAAAAAATCATGAATTTTGTGAACCAACTCAATAAGCCCCTTTAAAGGCAAATTAACCGCAAAATTAGTACGCATCGAGGACACAGGCCGTGGAATGTCTTGAAAGATTGAAAAGGCTTGCATCGTGAGCACAACGGAGAATCAAAGGATAGATAGAGATCTTTTCATTACTTACTTTACTTTTCAGGACGGATTTATCGGGGGGGGGGGGCTGCGAACAAACTAATGTGGGGGCCCTTCGACTGTAATTCCCCACAAAGCTTAAGGTGCGCCAGTCATGAAAGGAAGGCAAATGTTCTGGTCATTTTCACCTGCTCCCCCTATAAATGGACTCCATTGGTGTCCTTCTTACGTACATGTAAGCCTACAAAACCAATATTAACACAGATGATCTCCACAAACTACCGAAAAAATACAATAATGTAATTTTGCGGGGGCTCCCATTTTTAACTCTGGTACTGTTACTTCTCACTGAAAAGAGTGCGATTCTTTAATATCTTTCGTGGTTTATGTTTTGCATGCTTCCGGGGAATGTGCCAGATGTTAAGATAATATGAGTTTTAGTTGATAGTTTCCCATCCAAGGGCCTAGTCAGGCCTGTCTTCTAGGGGTTAAGGCAAACTAAGATGATATTTTTGTCATGGCTTACATATTAACTCTGGATTCGCTGCCTTCAAGTACCCAAAAGGGAGTGGAGATCAGGGAAACCCCCCTCCGACCAATGTGTCCATTATTGTGTTTGGTAACGTTTGCCGACTGTCACGTTACCACATTTGTTGCATGGTTCAGTTAACTCACGATTTTTTTTTCACCAGGAGACAGTCCGAAACTTAGTGGAAAGTTCTCCCAAAATTAGTGGCGTGTATGTGATGATCTTGTTGGTTTTAATATTCGCAACAATTTGAAAAGATGGATCCCTCAATTATTGCTTGTGTACAATCGGTCGCCGAGAGCCGAAACTGTTCAGTAATTGAGCATACGCATGACATCTCTAAGAAATTCTGCTATACTTATGCACGTTCAACCATTAGGCTTCTACTGCTACTGTGTTTTAATATCAAAGTTAGTACTAAGAGACCAGACCAGGGTTATCTTTAGGTCGGGTGGGGTGTTGCAAAAATGACACAGTTTGAATAAAATTTGCATCAAACTGCCAAACATTTGCCATAAGGTTGGGGAGAGGAACAATACATCCTAAAGGACCAGGTACCCCCAAGTAGCACCGTGAAAGCTATGCTGGCACCGATACACTTTATGGACAACGTAATATGCTACAATACACATTTTTGATACTGCTAGAGGCCATGTGTATGCTCATATACACTGCATCAGGAAATATTCAATTGCTCAGCTGGTATGCAAGTAAGCCGTAAGACAACTGAACCTATTTCTTTGTACTGTTCCATAGGTCTTGACACTTATCCTTAAACATGGATATCTTTAGGCGGTAACAGGGAATAGTTACAATATTTGGAATAAATGTCAATTAATTACAGTCTCTCGTGTAGGACCTATGACTACCAAAAGCTTTACCACTTAGCAATGCTCCACTTTGGGTCAAGAGTGGAATAAAGAAGTCGAAAAAGACTTGAACAAATTTGTTGTTACCTAGTTATGAAAGCCCTAGGTAACGTACTAAAAATAAATGCAAAATGACTGAAAATGGTTGTTGATTGTAAAATAAAAATAAAACAAGCATGGCCTACACTGTTCCCGTCTTCTTCCTTTTACTGATAGTACATCACTTATTTTTTTTCCACAGTGACCCCGCCTACATGATCTTGTCTTTTGGAAGGTGTGGTCATGTGATGAGATGTCTTAGGACCACCAATTGACATTTGCTTACGCCCTTGCCTAAGAGTGTGCCATACGATACCACTCTTGACAGGCGTGAGGATGCATATTTGTTGGTTATCGGACTTAACAACAGTTGACATCCCATTAAACATCTAACTGCCAGCCAAGTAAGCTCCAGTCTCTCATTCTAAGTGTGCAGACAAAAAAAAAACTGATCAAAGCCATAGGGACTCAAGTCCATTGTCGTAAGTGCAATGTATCCAGGTTTTGTAGTTATAAAACAGGCTTTAAAATTAACCTTGTTCTTGTACTTTTCTTCTAATGCTTGGTAACGTCCATTTTCAAGCAACACAATATGTCGTCTGGGCATAGCCTATGCCATCAGGTTTGATGCTAATATATAATGCTTTTTGTAAATTCACAGAAGAAATTAAAATTCTTAAAAGCCAACATGGGTTTCTCAGTAATTTCATGACCAGTGACTCCATCATGGATCGAAGATCCTCCCCGGCCCTATATATATATATATATATATTTATATTTATATATATATATATAAGTTAGTTCGCAATTTTCTTACAATTAATCCGACAACAAAAACAGAAGATAAGGCCCACAAAAAGAAGTATCTGCATGTTTTGGAAGTTTTGGGTCATTACATTCATTTTGAAGCTAAATTTGATATGAACAGATTGGCTACGGCTGAGAAATAACGGGCGTATATAATGTAGAAGTGGTGGCAAATCTTTGTACCAATTCAAGGAGTACGTTCATAAAGTTTTTTGTTTTTTGTTTTTATTTCGTTGTGTTTTTCTCTGTAACCCCTGAGAGATATAGGTCCAAAACGAGGGCTTTGATCTATGCAGGGTTTCCAGCTTGCCTGGAAATTATGGAAAACCTGGAAAATGAGTTTTACATTTTCCAGACAGGGAAAACTCAGGGAGTTTGAGAAAAACAGCAATTATCAGGGAAAACTCAGAGAATTAGGGTTAGGGTTTGTTCAGATACATCACATTCGGTTACTTATGAATGAGTTTTGCCCAAAACGGAAAGTCAGTGTGGACTGAGGTAAATTGAATCTAAAAAAAAAAAAAAAAAGAAAAGGTAAATTAAACTAATCTGAACTATTTAAAATACGCTTTTCAGTTTTTGGACTATAGTATAGTGGCATATAAACGTCAAACTGCGGAAAAAGGAACAGTTTAGTTCAAGTGGCAATGCACGTACTTTCACGTCAAAACCTGTAGGGTACCTTGAATAGGGTATACTATACTTACAAACACTGATAAAAGCATTCCACTATTAACTGAGGGCCCATGTGGTTAGCACGTCACGCAGGCCAGAGGAACACAGTAGTCTTTCTTTACCCTGAATCAACGCAGTTTGTAATATCATCTGTATAACAAACGTGAAAGAATTTCAAATAACACCTTCGGTGTACAAGTCAGTTCATATTGTGTACCAATCTGCTTGAGTCTGTTCTGAAATATGTTGGGGGATTCATTAATGGACTGAAGAAGCTGTCGATTTGACGAATTAAATCTTAACATGGAAACAGTTATTTTTATCAACAACTTTTCATAGTGCAAGACTGCACTACATTTAGGATGTGGAGCACGAATAATAAAATTCTCCGTTTAACACTACTAACAGAACCTTGTAGGCTAAATTCATCCTCAAACTCAGAAGTGCTTTTACCCTTAGATACCGCAAGTAGAGACCGCGTGTTTGGTCTAGTGGTAGAGCATCCGCCTCTCACGCGGGAGGCCCGGGTTCGATTCCTAGGTCGGGTCATACCAAAGACTTTAAAAATGGAACCCTCTGCCGTTGTGCGTGATGCTCCGCATAAGCAATCGAGTAAGGGAAAACAAGCCAGTGAGCCACAACTGGAAAAAAGGCCGTGGCCGGCTCGACTTGAACCAATTGGTTGGAAACTGGGCCGTTAAACCTCATCTAACTAACTAACTAACTAACTAGATACCGCAAGTAATGCAGCACAGTTTTTCCTTACAAAAGGCAGCAACGTAAGGTCTTTCGATACGTTCTGAAAATCGAAAAGATATAGGTCTGCTAAATTATTTATGATCCGTTTTTTAATCTATTTTTCAAAACGGAGTCTTCAGTACACGCAGACTTACAGTTTATTCTTGGGCTCTTATGGAGTTGGTATTAAATTTGACTACCCTTGGTCTTGTCAGGAGCTTTGACCGCATTTAGTACGACAGAAACATATCTTTCGTATTGATCATGTAAAATGCCTTTGTGTAGAGTTTCTATTAGATATGAACGTTGAAGCGGTATTAGACCTCCCCGATCTGAATAGTCTCACTGCAATTGTGTGAGGCAAATCACGCAAACACTTTAAATATTTTGTGTTCGCTTGAGTGCTTAAAATTGGCAAAATGAAGTCAATCGTCTTAATAACATAACACCCGCATTTTTTCAAATTGACAGCAATACGTTTCGAAAATCTTTTTCAGCTTGGTAGTTTTTAGATCAAATTGCCATGTATATTTAAACCTTTGTTCACAAGACAAAGGTCAGTTCAATTTTGAAGATAGGGTACAGGTTCATATAGTTTAAGTTCAATCAAAGTTCAAAGAAGTATCAAATAAGAAAGTCATGTGCGGAAGCATAAGCGAATAGTTTCATTTGAATCTGGAGAGGGCACAGGTTTTTGCAGTAACCTTTGAAGCTACTAAGAAGTTTGTCGGAAAATTGATATAGGTTCTGCCAGAATATGGCGGTTGTCCGAAACGTGAGGGGGGGGGGATACAGCGCCTTACGCCCGCCACTTTATATCCGCCTATGTTGTAAGGGAAGGTGAAAAGGCTAGACTAAAAATTACTGTTTGCATGTTTCTCATTATTTCAAAGGAGAAGATACCATGTTAAGTTGTACAGGAACTGCAGAGACCAGGGTTAATGTTTTATGAAGACAGATAATATGCTGCTAGAATTGAATAGGACATTTTAGCCAATACTACCCGAGAAAAAGGCTTTTTCCCGGGTGAAGCTTATCTCTATAATTGCAACAGTTAATCCCTTTTACAAACAAACTTGCTCTATTGACCAAACAGTCTTTAAAGGGGTTCAAAACCCTTTAACTTTATTGATCTCAAGATACCTGAATAGGAAATTCTCTGATAGATTCTGGATTAAGAATGGTCACGACTAGAGATGGCTAAAACTTGCTATTCGTTTGTAGCGTCATGAGTGCATAGAAGTGACACAAAATTCAGCGGATCTTTCGGTCCGGTCTCGGGGAATTTTACAGCTGACCCGCAAGCCCGGACTGATGCAGACTAAGTCAGAGTCCAAGTATGGTCTTTAGTTTCTGAATCTGAGTCACAAGTATTTCCCGAAACCGTGCTCGAGACTGGCAGAATTTGGGAATCACTTTTATGCAGTTGATCAGACGTCATATAGCGTTACCTTGTCCTCTGCAGTTTAAAAAAAAAAAAAAACTTCACAAGGTATCTACGTACGTCTTTGCAATATGCTGTATAGTGTCGATGATATTCTTTAAAGTCCTCCGATAAAAAAGCACATGGGGGTGCTTAATTATTTTCGCTGGTGACTCACATATTTATTCGGGAAGATCTCACTTGCCACAACCTGTAGAACTCATTTTAAAACGGTTAGCATTCCACCAGAACGTATTATCTACGCTATCTGTACATGACATTGAATGCGCATTCAGTTGATGATCACTAGTATCATAATCTGACTATTAGGCCAAATCTAGGCCTAACAGAGCGGCAGCTAATAAAATCATGTCAGATTTAGAAGCGCAAATCTTATTTTAAAAGTATATGTTTTGTCAAAAAGCCTCCTAGATTGCCTTATGTAGCTAGTTACTAGCCTGCAAAAAGTTGTATCTCGATACCGTATTCTTTATTCTTAAATGTTATTATTTAGAAATATATAGTTCGAATAGGAAACGGCTAATCAGAAGGGAGCAACTATCCCCCCCTTCCCGATTTCCAAATCGTAAATAAAAGTTGGCCTACTTGAGAAAAAAATACTGAAATACGGAAAATTTACCTGTCGAAATTATGATTTTAAGGCCCCGAAAACCTGTGATCTCGCATATAAGGGTTCCTTGTCATGCTAATTTTTCCCGGGAAGCCCTCGGACCCCCGCCGTGGATTCATTCCTATGAGGGTTTCCAAATGCCGTAGTCTATACAGGTCAATCTATACGGTAGATTTCAATTTAACCAAGATGTAGCCAGACACGTCACTTCTAGCGCCACCCCTTTTGCTTTCAAAACTGGTATCTTGTCAGGTTGTCGGCATAATTGTTTTGTTGGCAAATTTGTATCCCAAATGGGCCCTCTTCACTAGCGTTCAGTAACAGTAACCCTTAAGAACGGAAACGGTTGCAGAAATGAGGCACATTTGAAAGGAAGACCCTCTCACATAAATAGTACCGAAAGTACATATGGGGGAGCAGGTTTCGTCCTGAAAATTTACAAAAAAGACGATACACACCGATACAAATTTAATGGGCAGAGCAACGAAGCCAAGAAAACTTTGAGTTTGCAACAATTTTTAATAGGATATATTAAAAGATCGATCGTGTAAAATGAAAACCACCAAACCCCCAGCCACAACTTTCCTGCCTACACCGATTTTCCAAACAGACATATTCATCAATTCTTGCCTTTCCGCCAACACGAAGCCCGAAACAAAAGTAGTACCGTGTTCGGCATACATAACTTACAGTAACATCGCATAACCAATAAAAAAGAACAATCTGCCATTCAGACCCAGGGCCTATGTCATAACACAAAATGACATTGTATTAAAGGCAGTGTAAAATTGATTAGCCTATTTGTAAATTCCTGTTCTTAGTGACAGTTTTCCATAGTCGGACTCGGACTCGGACTCGGAGCTTGTGACTAGGATTCCGTCTTGGACTCGAATGCCAGTCACCCGGTCTCGGACTCGGACTTGGCAAGTGAGGATTCAGACTAGGACTCTAAAACGAAAGGTGGGGATCGACTACAGCTCTAATGAGTGTACACAGTGACTTGGGCACTTATTTAGTGACTAAACATGATATCATACTGGACCCCTTGTGACTCAGTACTTACATTTTATTCTCATGATGTAGTGAAGGGTGCTGCATGATGTGATGTATGAGCTTGCAAGGCTTACAGGTCATGCTTTAAAATGAAGTAATAGTATTTATTTACACTTCTTCGGTGGGGGGTTGTTTTTAGGGTAATTTTCATGAGTGGGAATTGTCTGGGGGCAAACTGTCCCAGAGGAAGTTCTTGGAGAGAAATTTTCTGGGAGAATTTCCCGGGGGGGGGAGTTGTATTTTCATAGTATTTTAGGTGCGTGTACACCAAAACACCAAAAACGAAGTCTGCTGCGTTTTGCGGGTGTGAGTCGCAAACCAAATGGCTTATATTTATTTCTATGAAACCGTTCACACAGGAATCGCGTTGTGAAAAAAGTTTCTGGGTGAAATGTTCCATAGAAATACGTGCAAGCCATTTGCTTCGTGGCTTCCACCCGCAAAATGCAGCAGATTTCGGTTTCACTTTGCACCTTCACTTTGATAGCAGGATCAGTTTGTTGTCATGTTCTCTTTTTATAAATGAGATATGGAAACAGGGATGGGTATTTTGCCTCGGTTTTTCTTCAGTGGTGGATGGGGAACTTTGGTTTCCTCTATGTATGTGTGGTTCTAGTCTATCAGGAATCAAAGTTGATATTGTTAGAAATTGGTGAAGCTGTCAGTTGAAGAATACAGTCTTTTTGGTCTCTCTCGTTTGTTATACTCCAGCAGGAATAGAGAAAACGATGTGGAAACAAGGTTTAGAGTAGAATTTGATAGTTGATTTTGCATTATTCAAATTTAGGATAATATCTGACTGTTTTGAGGAAATTTTTGTTTAAAGTAAAAAGCTTTATGTAGGGCAAATTAAAAACTTATCCGTCTTAATTCTTTTCTGTTGTCAATATCATTTGAGCAAGTGTTGGAGGATTCTGACTTTATAATAGTTGGCTGCAAACTGTCCAAGGAAACAAATCAGTTATTTAACTCTTCGGCCTTTAGAAAGATGAAGAGCTCAACAATTTTAATCAACTCTAGAAGGTAAGCAAAAACGTATTCTTTAGGAAAGTATGATACATTCATTTTCCACTAAAATTCTAATTTTTGAGAAAATCTGCACTATTCTTGCTGCATTTTTTTGTAAGTAAGTAGGTAAATACTTAGTAGGTTATTCAAGTCATGCACCGGAGGAGGGGGTGAGTGGGTAGTGCCTATACAAAAATCCTATTATTGGAAGTTTCAAGAGTGGATTAAATTGTTGTGAACTTCCTTTGAAGGCCGCAGTCTCTGAAAAGTCCATGAAATTGCTTCTTTGGAGGGTGACGGCGGCACAATACGTTACGACCAATCAGGTCACTTGATAAAGAAGGATAAGATGGTAGCCAATCACAGCATTGTTGTCAAAATACAATATGTCTGCGCCCAGGCTTATGTATGTACATGCTACATGTACACTGTTGACTTCGTCTTCTTGGGGGGGGGGGTACACATGAGAAGTTGTTCCCACAGAAGACACAGTCGTAGAAACCAATAAAATACCCGTCAGCGTTAAATCTATCTAGTCATAAAGCAAACCTCATAAATGAGCTGTTCCCTAGCTGCACCTACTCCCCCACGTGAATGTTATTGACCTAGCATATCTTTTTACAAATATTCCATTTTACCAAGTCATTGCTAACCACAGAATTCTGTGGTGCCAACTCGTTTGACGGCAGGGAGAAAGCTTAGTAGCTGTCGAACAAGTGTAAAGTTATTGTGATTTATTGCATACTTTTCTTCTATCATTTACAACGTTCTGGGAGGTGGAATTTGACAAGAATTAGATCGAGAAAGGTGTAAATTTTCCATAGAATCTGATTTTTCAACAATATTATTGACAAATGTGTTGTTTTGAAAAAACCCCTGTGTCATAATATACCCAGTACCAGTCAACCTTGAGAAGGCCATAAAATAAAGTGGCAGTGAAGGGCATATCCTCCCTATTCGTTGCCAAAATTTCCCTATTTATTGCCAACTCTTATGAACGTCAGTTCTGTGGGATCATCTTGGCATGCACCAATGCGCCCTAGCTGGGCATTTGATGAAGGATAGTTGGTGTGCAGAAAAAAAGAGCTATTAAGACTGAGACCAGTTAATAATTGCCCTCTTGAAGTGGTCTAATTATCCAGTTGGGCTATGTCCTGGGGGAGCTTGTTCCAACTGGAAATGGTTCTCGGGAAGTATGAATTGCCAAACGCATCAACACTACAAGTAATATTTTTGAAGGACTGTGAGCTGGGCCGTAGCGAAGGTGTAATCTTTGGGGGTGTAGACATCATATTTTGCAGACAGATCTGGCGATGTGTAATACGAGCGCGAAGCGCGAGCTTTAGTGGGTGGGGTCCATGGTTCCGCCTTAGGGCCCCTGGTGGTGTCCAGGTGCAAAGCCCCGTTGGGGGCCCAGGGGGCGAAGCCCCCGAAGCTCTGAGGTTTTAGCACATTTCTGGGTGAAAAATTAAGTCCCAGGATAGGTATATATTGGTTCATGATACATCAATCAATGCAAAGATTCCTAATAATTTGTGTTAGGCTATTCCTCCCGTCATGCCACTATACTTCAGGAGCTGAACCTGAAGTTCGGAATTTGAACACAGGCTATGCGTTCAGCATTTGAACAATAGACTCGTCAGGCGTTCAAATACGGCAAGTGTTAAAAATAGGCGAATATGCTTCGAACGCCAGAATACATTTCAGTGACATACCCAGGGTTTCTCTCAAGGGGGCCATGCAGTATGTCGTGTGAACGCCGGCCTGGGGAGGGGTCTAAGAGGAGGGGTTATCCCCTCGCTTTGAAAATTATTGAAAAATTAGGTGTCCTTGCATGCAATCTCGTGCCACATATGCTACATTTTGAAGTAGAATTTGTTAAAAGAAATTACCTATTTTAAGAAACTAAATAAAAAAGTGGCACCAGTGAGGTGGGGTGATAGCTTAATGCCCACTGCGTACGACCCTGATGCGTTCGATATCGGTTACACTTTGGTGTTCAAAAGTTGAACGCCTGAGTGTGCAGTGAAGGGAAGACACGCGCGAAACGCACTATTTTTCCCACGATATTTGTGGGTAAACCGGATCCTCGGGAATTTGCAAAATGTGATTGAAGCAAAGGTTAGGGTTTCTTCTTCTTCTTCTTCTTCTTCTTCTTCTTCTTCTTCTTCTTCTTCTTCTTCTTCTTCTTCTTGATTTAGGGAAGAGATACCATATTGGTCCTTTCTTTGACTTTTGACAAATTTTAATAGGTTTTTCTTGTTTTCTGTGTCAGTAGCTTGTTCATCAAATGAAATGTTTCTATAGTTCCAGTGGGATTCTTGAATGAGTTGGTCCACTAGCTTAGAGAAGCGAATATTGTTATGGTTTCACGAGGTCTATTACCTTTTACAAGAATGGATTTATAAAGACGTTGTCTTCTTTTCTTTTTGAGAAAGGGGGTAATCCAAGGATAATTGTACTTTCCTGACCTTTATGTGAATAAATTTGTTTTGACTCTCAAGAAGAAACGATTGAATAACATGGAAATTTTCATTGACAGTTCTATTTTTGGATTCACGCAAAATAACCAGAAGCAAAGTTTGTTGTAGCTAGCTTTAAACCAGCGATGTCGCTTTTTTCCATTGGTAGATTTTTCTAGGGAGTTTCCTACTATTTGGGATGGTGCACAGGATGTCAGTCACAATAACATCATGGTCATTTGTAGTGCTTGGACCAGGAATACTTCTAAGATTGATAACAGTATCCGATTTATTCGAGAGCACTAAGTCAAGGATGGCAGAGCCGAGGGTGGGGAAAGAGACCATTTGCACTAGGGAAAAGTCAGAAACAATGTCAATTAATTTAGTACTATTATTAGCATTCTGAAGTCCGGTGGATGGGGCGAAGAAGAAAACCAGTTTGCTGTCTGAACGCTATGCATATAGGGCTGTTCTTGTTCGTGTGAAGCTGCCCGGTAGTAAATAGAGGAAGTAGTTGAGTATGCCCGTCTTTGCCTGCCTCGTCGCAAATATCCATGTCACTTGTCAGCGACGTAGGGGTACCCGGCTGGCCTAGGGGCCTAATGTTAGTATTGATTGTTTTAACTTGTACTGTAGGCTGTTGCAGAATAGGGACTTATGATTTCGACCAAAACTAGGCCCAAGCATAACTGAAGTAATTAAGCCTAGCACAAAGTAACAAAAAAGCTTTTGTTCAAAATGCTGCATATCCAACATAATGTAACCCCTTCATAACTAAGTTTTGCATGGCAAGGTAGCAATTAATGTCCTCTCCCAGCTAAAAATTCCAGTCTAAGCCAAAGGAGAATTGGTGTGTCTGGTTTTGTTGGGACTGCAAAAAAAAAAAAAAAAGGTATTCGCTTAATTACCTCCTCTCAGTATAGAGCTAACACCGCTGATCTCTTTAAAGAATTAAATATTTTGAATGTTTTTGACATCTATAAGCACCAGATGGGAATGTTTATGTTTTAAAATTAGTCGTGAGTTATTACCTCCTTTCTTTTAGAATCACTTTCAGACTAATAAAATAGTCCACATTTGCTATACTTGGAATTCTGAAAACTATTATCTATATAGAGTTAATTCTTCTGCTGATACAAAAAGACCTTTGTTACCTCTGGCATTCAACTTTGGAACATCCTTGACCCTCAGCTAAAAAGCAGCTCCTCACTTCCCTTATTTAACAAGAAATTTCAATTTTACTTAATTGCTAAGTATTAATGTCAAAATATCATTTTTTTTTTATCTATTCTCTCTCTTTCTTATGCATCACAAGCGGATAAATGGCAGGGAAACAGGGGCCCGTGTCCGGGCCCCCCAAATTTTGGGGCCCCCACATTTGGGAATAATATATACCTTGGGTTTTCCCGGTACTGTGTCAAGTGTTCCTTAGCTGTACTATAGGGCCCCACACAATTGCGTGCCATGGGCTCCCCACACGCTTAGTCCGGCCTTGTTATGCATGCATGGTTACTGGATGGGTGGGTGGATGGGTGAGGGCGGTTTGTCTGTTTGTTGTTTGCTAAGCCTGTACTTGGTTCCATGTTTTTTTTTTTTTTTTTTTGGTTTTTTGTTTTGTTCGTATCTTTACAAGTACTGTTTTTTCAGGCTTCCTCTACCGTTTTCTGCATATTTTATATCAGTCTATATTAAATCTTATAATGTTGTAGAAAATAAATGAAATGAATTTTCTCCTGGTTTTAACTGGTCTTGTCAGGTACCTGTTAAAAGCCGACACTTAATATCGTTCTTGACTGGAATTTTCTCATAGCCCACTGTAAAGGGTCCGGTTCTTTTCCAGGCAGTAAACTTTTTGCAATCCTTTTGCCTCCGTAGGCATATTCTACATTGCATATGTCAAATGCTGGGCCAAGCATCCCGATAACAATGGTAATGGCTAGGGTATTGGACATTCTCTTGTCTCTTCTGTTTAGTATCTTGCATTACCAAGGGAAATGAAAAATTATCCTTGACGGCATGTATGGTCAGTGGCGTACGAAGGATTTTTCTCAAGGGGGCCAGGCAGTATATTGATTGGTCGCCGGCCTGGGGGAGGGGTCAATATTCAAAAATTTTCAAAAAGGGTGGACACCCCTCCCCTTTGAAAATTTTGGAAAAAATAGGTGTCTTTACATGCGAACTGGTGCCACATATGCTATCTCTTGAAGTAAAATTTGTGTAACAAAATTTGCGTATTTTTAGGAACTAAAAAAGAAAAAAAAATTGGCATCAGTGAGGGGGCCATGGGGAGACAACTCGTCTCCTTTAAAATTTTTTTGATAAATTAGGTGTCCTTACATGCAATATGGTGCCACATATGCTACCTCTTGAAGTAAAATTTGCGTATTTTTAAGGAACTACAATTAAAAGGCATCTGTGATCGCCGGCCTGATGGAGGGGTTTAAGGTAAGGGTTCCCCCTCCCGTTTGAAATTTTTTGAAAATTAGGTATTACAAAATTTGCGTTTATTTAGGAACTAAAAAAAAATTGGCATAAGTGAGGGGGCTATGGAGAGACAACTCCTCCCATTGAAAATTTTTGGTACAGCTGCCAATTGAGAAAGTGTGTAGGCCTAGGCAGCAAGCAACGGTGCTGTTTTCTGGAATTCTTGGCCCGATTTGATGGAATGTGAGTCTTGACTTCAGAACGTGTGCCCTGTAAAGATAATGTTTTCTCATACTGATACAAAAAGGGAACTTTTATTTTATGGGTGTTGCCTATTGACGTGATTTTAGACCCATCTTGAGCTCTTTAATTCATTGTAAATAATTCAGGTGTCTTTGAGTGTACTTTTTACTTTACTTGATGGCAATAATTCTAGTCCCGAACTAGTGTAATCAAATCTACAGTTTTCCATAGCTCCTAGGAGGAGTGTTGTGGAGTAGTAAATTGATTTAAACTTCCAACGTAACATGGCAATTACAGCAGAATTGCTACTCGGTTAATATTTCTTTTCCTTCTGTTTCCTCTGTAACCCACCAGTGGGCCTAGGCCAAGCCATTTAAAGAAATGCTACTTACTATATCAATCATGTCACCCTTTCCAATTTATCTCTAATAACACATGTTCTGTTACCATCCATTGCAGACAGAAACAAGTGTTGGCTGAGGTCACAGTCAGGTAATGGAAGCCACTCTCAAGAAACCACAGTCAAGATGCCTTTGAAGGTAGCCCAAAAATATTTGTATGTTTTTCACAGGTCTTCAGAAGTGTTAATCATCAAGGAGTTACAGTTCTTCGAGGTGCATGGTAGTATGGGACAAAGAACACATGCATAAAACACATATATTCGAATTGCATTTCATCCTTAAAGTGTAACTGTTTATCGTTAAAATATCAATCTGAGTGACTGCAGCAAACTATATGAATGCTTGTCTCTTACACAAAGAAATGTTTTCATCTTCGTCAAGGTTTTAATCAATGGATACCCCTAACAGCACTTGCCTTTTCTCAGTCATGGCAGCCATGTTTGATAGTAATCGATGTTAATTTACTATCATAAATAAAAAAGCTCAGTCTGAATCTGATATAAGTTCTTGAGATGCTCTTCACAAATCAGTTTTACTGAAATATTCCATATGTTTAAAATAATTTGTTTTATTCATTCATTTTATGATGAATTTTATTATTGATCAATGATATGCAGAAAATGATAGTTTGAGAATATAGAGGAAACCAACAGAACATTTACATGTGCAAAGAAAATTCAGTCATGTTTGTGTTACACTTGAATGTATATTGAAACATTAATTTCAAAATCTGACTTTGGATAAATTGAATTACAAATAGAAAATTTGTAATAAGGGCTGTTATTTTTTCGTATGTTCTGGTCAAAGGAAGTATTGAACAACTTGCTTTTTATATTGTGGCAACAAGGTGGAAGTTTTAGATTTTGGTTTGATCAGATAGTTAAATGAGTTAGTTAGATGAGGTTTACGGCCCAGTTTCTAACCAAACCTAGTTTGGTTTGATCAGAGGAATGCAGAGATGGTTGTGATAATTGAGGTGTGGAAGAGTCTGAAGCATTAAGATGCATGAAAGATCTTTGATGTATTGTCTTAGAATATTACGATAGTGTCCTTGCGAAATACATTGATACCAGCCTGTTAATGCATTAATGATATGGATGGGAATTTATATATTTAAAATAAAAAAATAATAATAAATATTTAAAAAATATGCGCCATGTATGCTAATGCTTGCACGGTAAAATATATTTTCTATGAACATCTGAATTGTTTCAAGAAGACGTAGGTCTGCCATTAATGGGTAACCTTTAGTATGTGGTTTGTTTGGAAAGTGTTTTGGAACACCTGTAGCTTTATGTACATTTTTGTTTTAAGTAAAGATACCACACCGCCAGGCATTCTGCCATGTTTCCATATGTGTTAAAATTACGTAAGACAAGAATGTTGACAAATTACGTTCTCACCATGAATTTTTAATATAGCCATAGCTGATCATCTCAGTCTTGATTGCATCTAACCCTAAACTGGTAAACAATGCAAGGGTATTACCCTACAAATTAATTGCCTTACAAAATATATCTGTGGCAAATAAAAGACCATGTTGTTAAAGTAATATGCTCAATACGTGTTGTGCATGTCGAAGAAAGGGAATTTAATTGCTTATTATGCAAATTGAAGAAAAAATGAAGATGGTTCATACACCTGTTTGCATGATATCCTTCCTCGATGCAAAAAAGAACTTTTAATGAAGTGAAAAAGCTTGTAACCCTCATCCTATCATACAAGCTCTCTCAGTTCAAAATCTTATGCAAATTTGAATTCAGTGAAAAGCCTATTTGTAAGCTTTTATGTGAGGGTACACTGTAGCTTGTATACATTAAAAACCACAGAGATCCCGAAAAGAAAAGAAATTAGTGTGAAAGTCAACAGAGAAAATTTAGTTGCCTCCTTCAATCTTTGGTGAAAGTACGGGGATGATTTTGATTTACTGTAAGAGAAGGAGCATTAAGTAAACTTGAGACCACTGAGGTGACCTACGATCGATGTCCACTTTTAGTTAACATGTTCCTTCTTGGATAACAGTGCTTGGGTAAAACTAGTGGGTTAGTGCACGTTTCCGCACACACACACTCACACTCGCAACCCAAACTCTAGATGTTTTGTGTTCACCCAATTTTGGACTTTTCTTTACACTGGACTTTTCTCGAATCGCTGTAGATTCATTACATCCTGGTTACAGTCAACCATACACAGGGGCAGCGCTACAGGGGGGGGGGGCGCAGGGTAGGCATTTGCCCGCTATGGTTTAATAGCTCAAAAAATAAAATCGTCCAAAAAACATTTTAAGACATAATTTTGTAGGGGGTGGGGTGAGGTGAGGTGTTACAGTATGTCACCTAGCTATCACAATATTAAATAGTTAAATTTTCCGTTGCAAAATACCTGAAACTTGCAATCCCCGCGATAAGCTTAACGGTCTCTGTTTTCTCCATTGTTTAAGTGAATGCAGGTTTAATATTCCATTAACACTATGACTATTATACGTCACGCATACAAAAAGAGCACGGGAACCGAGAGTAAACTTAAAACAATACAGTATTACCGCTAACGCCAAGTTATTATGAGACCTTCTGCATATGATGTCACAGAGCAAAAAGTGCTCCCTCGCTCTGAGGAAAAGCGCGTATCATCGCAAGTTACACCAACACATACAGACATCTGATTTGTGCACCAGGGGATACACCTGAACCATGAATCTGTATCTAACCAGAACCCTAACCCTACTTCTAACTCGGAGTATATTTTCATCCAAGGGAATCTTCGGTCTATAGCGAACCTTCGATCTATAATGAACCTTCGGTCTATTTGTATTCCCCCTGTCCGGATTGTGTAACGTTTGGAAATCTCAAACATTTACCGTGTCTCCAGTCCCAGCATGTAACCATTTAAGATATATATTGGGGGCATCATAGGTCAATCACTTAATGATCATTTTGACAATAAAAAAATCATTTAATAAAATGAAGGAAACTTTGCAGTTATATTATATGTCTTCCTTCTTGTGCTATATTTTGGTGTTGTCTGGACTGAGTAATCGACAGAAAATGAATTTTGAATTTTAGGTGGCAGTGCACAACACAATTTTTATGTATGAAGAAATCTTGAGTCAATCACTACAGAAAAAGAGCAAATAAAATAAGGGGTGGCGCCACAGGGGGGCACGGGGAGACCGCCCCTATCATTTGCAAGTAAAGGGGAAAAGCGAAGGAAAAGAAGAGGGAAAAAGAAGAAAAGGGGAAAACGAAAGAGAAGAAAAGAGGAAGCGAAAGAGAAAGAAGAAGAGAAGAAGAGGGGTAGGGTATGCCTTTATCTGATCTACATAACAAATCCAAATCTACCAGGAGGCCCTATTCCGGTGGCTGCCAGCCTTTAGATACCCTTTTGTAATGCACAAATGAAGCAAAGAAAATTTTCGTCATACTTCAAGAATGTTTCTGTGGACTCCAAACACGTAATTTTGCGTAAAAACTTTCCCCGAATAGAAGGCAGAAATGTATCCAAGGGGGGGGGGGCTCAGGAGGTTGTTGATAACATACCCTTATCTTAGGCAACAAAGGCTACTCTCCAATTTCACCAACCAAAAATTAGAATTCCCTTAATTATGAACATTTTCCAGCAATATATGATCAGTTTCAAAAATATACCAAAAGACAGCACCATTTTGCATCAAAGCAATCTTAAATAAACAAAAATTTCTCAAATGGGAGGAAAACCCCACTCTTCTGTTATTAGTAAATATATTGCCCATGTAGCACACAGGAAAACATTTCCCGTAATAAAACTCTGCCAAATTTGACTATATTTTGACAATCTGCCAATAATGTTAAGGAGAAGGCTTTTCCATCCAAGAAAATACCGACAATACCTTTTCCCAGAGCTTACTTGCGGAATCTGGGAAGGGCGATTTCCGGCGACCAAGGGGGTATTTTTATTCAAAAATTTTCTGGTACGCTCCGCGCCAACTGATGGTGGCGCTCCGCAAGCCTTAGAGTCTTCCCACAATTCTCAGCCCCCTAGTCCAAAAACTCAGGTGCGCCGCTATGAATTGGGGTCGTGGTATAGTGCTGCTACCTGAAATAGGGTCGCCTCCTGAAGACGGTTGGGAAACCCTGCCCTAGATCCAAGGACGAAAACCCCTTATTTGTCTCTTCTGTAAGAAATGTCAAAAATTGGCAGTAATATACTTTAAAATTGTCCAAAATGGTGCACTAAATTGCATCTAAGGACCCGCAAATATACATAAATTTTTCAAAGGAAGGGGGACACCCACCCCCTTAGACCCCTCCCCCAGAACTGGGATCTGAAACAATGTTCAGCCCTCCTGTCTCAAACAGCTTACTACGCCTATGCATCATTCATCATACTTCTTGGGGAAAATTGAAATTGTTATCGGGCGCGCCGTCACGGCTGCTACCTCGCCGGGGGTATTGTCTCCGTGCCCCAAATAGAATTTTATGCTCTAAATCTCATCCCGTTGATCCTGTATCCCACTACAGTGGTGACCTGAGTTGTACATCAATACCTGATGCCCTTGAAAGGAGTGTTTCGCCTTCATCCGGAGCCTTCTTCGTCTGAAACCAGAGGCGTCGATCCCATTGGGGCCAGGGTGGGATTATACCTCCCATTTTTTCAAGGGTGACATGATTTTGGTCCTAAAATGGGTTTGAAAACCCTTCACATGCCATGCCAAGTTAATATGAGAAGTTAACTTTTTTGATGAAATATGGCAGATTTATCTTATTTTTCAAATTCATGTAAACTCTCTTAGAAGGGGGGGGGGGATGTGGACAAAATTGGTGAAATGGTTGGTAAAGATCAGTCACTTCCGACTGAAAAATCCTAACCCCCTCCCCCACCCACCAACAGTTTTGCAATGGTTGTAATCAATTTTCCACAGTGGTTCAACTTAGAAGACATATCGGGGTTGGTAATGCCATTGAAGCGTAAACAAATATTTTGTCACCCTAAGAATGGGTCAAAATGAGTCAAAGGGATACGAAAAAATAGGATTTTCACTGACAAATGATGGCCGCAGCTCTTTTAAGTTAGCAACCAGTTCTGGTTATTATTTGTCAATTAAAGTGCTTAAATAATTATCGGTTGATAGCTGAAGAGCCTAGACTGTAGTCTGCGATCGCTGCGGCCATCCTGGTACAAAATTATGTTCACTCTTCTCGTAGACCCACAGTAAGTTCACCCCGTTACTTTTGCCAAGAAAGCTTTATCAGTCAATTTTATTTAAAAATATGATTATAGAGCCTGTAATCGTTTTATAAGCATTTTACAAAATACAGAAAGTTAACATAAATACAAGGAGACCATGAGACTCCGAGTGGACTTCAACCTGAATGATGAAAAACTTTGGTAACATTTACAACAGGATATCGTCATGATCTGAATGGCAGTTTTCGATAAACAAAAATCTAGCGAGACTAATAATTACTTCAACTGCGATCATAATCACTATCATGTTTGCAATATGACCTGGAAAATAATCAGTTCGTTAGGTACCTATCGTTAGTATGAGAATCTTATCAGTAAATAAGTTGTTTTTGGAAGTATCAAATTTTGTGTCTTCCGGCCTCATTTCTTGGTGTCACCTTTACATTCTACCAATTTACGTTGGAGGCTGGGGACTAGCTTGATAAAAAAATGTTGGACTGAAATTACCTTTTCTTTTCTACTCACCAAGATGGACAAGTGCATATTAGTTTAAAACCATGCATGTCCAATAGGAACACCTCAAAATACCATTTATTGTGGATACATTTACTTAAAAACATGCATGTTTTGGTTGCAGCATATTGCATTTAGGGACCTTCAAATAAAACAGCCATTTTTCAAGTGGAAATGCAAAATATGAAACAAAATAAGAGGGATAAGCTGATCAGTTCAGAGGGTTATGTGGTACATGATGACCATTGATCAAATGGCTCAGGTAGACCAATTTTCCCCTTCCCCCCTCAAAGAAAATCAAATTTTGTGGTATCTGTAACATTGATCATTTAGCAATTCCTGTCATTGGGGTTTGCCTAAAGAGTCAGGCATTTCAGTGAGGCTTCCGTGTAGGAAAAAACAGAATTTTTATATTTTCTGTTTTTAATGAGGGTGCAGCAACACATAGAGTAATTTGGAAGGGGCAGCGACAGGAAGAACGAATGATCATAAGAGTATCAGGGCTTGCAAAATACCTTTTAAAACATCTTCTCTATTTGAGGATGTACTAATTGCTTACACCCATTTTGACCATGTTAAACCAAATTCAATACCCTCATGTGTCAAAGCATCCATGTCAGGAGCAATTTGTCACTTTATTCCTACAGCAAATGACATGGTACTAGCAAGTGAGGCAAGCGCAATTCTTTGTGTACTGTATGAAACTTCAGGCCTGGCTATAAGACAGCATCAGGGTAAGGCAATTTTCACCCCAGCTGAAATGGCACGTTTGGGCATCTCAAACAGGTTTCAATTCCAATTAAATTCTTTAAGTCAGCTGGTATAGGCTAGCTTGTATTTTGTGGAGAACATGAAGGCCAACACAGCCTTGAGGAGCTTTTCATTTTGTATGGCACTTGGGTTATTTACAAAAATATGCAAGTCATTGTCCCTATGGCATCTGTCTATTTCCAGACCTGACTTCACCTCATGAAAACTCTGTCATAATAAACACACAACAGATTGGATGATATTGTTTACCAATCTTTTTGTCTTTATGATTTCGTAAAAGATCAATTAACCTGAAACATCTTGAAAAAATGCTCTGATAATTTAATCGAGATTTGGATACTGGAACCCTACGTACTCTGCTGCTGGAAATGCCTCTCTTATTCGTCGAACGGCACAAGCTGGTAGCACAACTCTGACATGCCTCCCCATGTACCCCCAGCACCATCTCACAAGCTGCTTGTAGGCAGTATATCGATATTGTCTGCAGAAACAGAGAAAAGGGGGCACGTTAGTGTGTCAAAAGTGAAAACAGCTGTTGTTAGTACACATAATTTCCAAATGTTGTGTACAATAACAACATGAAGGATGAAGGAAATTACTTCGATAGGGACCAATACAGCAAGATTCTTCTTGGATTGGTAAACAAAAGATGGAGGTGGGAATGTTTTATTAATTTGTAAAGCTTTGTTTTCTACAGTGAGAATGGGAGGGAATGGCGAAGGCAGAGGAATCAGCTTCAAAATTTGAATTGTTACAGTTTTCTAGATTCATTTCTTCATTTCTTTCATTTTCAAAGCCATGCAGCTTATTAATGTGAAGGGTATGCAATCAGGATGAATTTCTTATGAGTTTACCCCTTAATAATAATATCCCTGCAAGTCGAGTTTGAATTTGAAAAAAAAAATTAATTTACATTCCCTAACCATCAGTGTTAGCCCACTTATATGCACTCACTCATTGACTGCATGGCCAGCTCTCTCTCCTTACTGCTGTCGAAACTGGAGGTAAGCAACCCGCAGCACATGGACATTGAGACAAACAGGTTGAGACAGATGATCAGGTATTAAGAAGTTTCGAAGCTTGTTACGTATTCTGGGGATATCTGTTGAGAAATTATGTGCTCTTTGGGCCCTCATTTCACAGGATCTTTAACACTTTGGGGGATGTTAGTACAGTAAGAACATTTTGTTTACAACTAAAACTCCCCTCTGAGAACCAAAATCATGCATATAGATCGTGAAGCAAGAAAGTTAACGAAGAACGTAATAACGCCAGTACTATAACTAAAAGTCGAGCATAGCCTGCGCCAATGGTTAAATTATCTGGGCATATATACGTATATGTATCGTACTGTACAGCAGGTACATATCATGCAGAGTGGTGATATCCCTTAGCTGCCTGTCTTTAAACACCGTAACATGCAGGCTTTTGGCGTAATCAGGCGGGTCACGGGGCAATAGTGTTCCTCCATTTAAAAATCCATCGAATTTTTTTCCTACAAACAAAAAGTAAGTGGCGCTGGAACGGGTTGTAGGGAGCATACCCAAAGCTATTGTCGGTCAAATATCCCAAAAGTTACGAAAGGTTATTGGGGAGTGGGGGGGGTGTTACGAACAAACGATGGATGAACGTATTTAAGTATTTTGGGGGTGGGGTCACAAATAATTAGCGACCTGCAATGAAATGGGCGAAATTTCATCTGCTCCTCCATATTTCTCCAATACAACTTCAAACGCATTGGCTTTATTTAACGGTTAATGTCTCATTACTATCGTTTTCACGTGTAGATGAAATTATGAAGGGCATAAATTCTCAGATAAGAACGAGATTTATTTGCTTTTCTCTTACTGTGAGGAAATTGCCAGATCAAAATGACCATGGTAGCCGACATGTTTTGTTGGGTAACTGAAAATTTGTCAATTTTTACCATGGTCAATAACAGTGCAAACTTTCGGTGCGTTTCACATATGAAATTATTGTAAAAAAACATGTTTGAGCTACTCCTGCCCCAAACACTAATCAAGTTAACAATAGGGCATCAAAAAGCTTTCATGTCGCAATTTTATACTTTGAGTAACGAAAGTAGGGCGATGATTCTGATATTTATTCAAACATAATTCCGGTCCATGGTGACTATGTATTTATCCATTTACACATTTGCAAAAAAAATTATATCAGCGCTTATTAATCCTCCTTCCTGTTGGTGATACATACTTTCTTCTCTCCCATTCTCTTGCAAGATTTTTTCACAAATTTTTGTTCAAAGTTTGTAAAAGCTTTAGGGCTGTAAAGTGCTTGCTGTGCGCTCAGTTTCGTTTGGCTGCAGGGTTCAGCTGGAAATCTCCCTGCAGGTATTACCATTTTGCTAATAACTCAATGTCTAGGGAATTTTATCTATGGATCGCACCGTCATACTACTCATGGACCAAACCCGTGGCCCATGGCGACCAATGAACTCGTCGCTGTTCAAAGAGCGCCCCGTGTTACTATAGCCAGTCTTCCGCTCATTTTGACACGGCCTCCGATGCTTTTTCAGTCACATACCGAGCTGATGATTAGAAATGTATTCAGCTATCCGTCGTAGCAACTAGTCTTTCAGATGAGAGGGAAGAAGAAAATGTTTTATAGCCCAACTCTTTTCTTTTATATGGCTAAGTTGCTGCAACTCCGGAGAAACCCAAGGGGAAAATGCAGTCACCCCAGATTCAATTAGTAAACCCGGGTATTCTAAACCATGAATGGCTCTTTTAAATCATTTAGTTTTGAATAAATTTATCCAAAAATAATCCCGTTGTTTACCTTGAGAATGTCCTGTTTATGTTTTAAAATAGTATAAAAGACAGTTGCAATCAGTGGCGGAACAAGGCGGGCAGGGAGGGGTAGCCGCCCCTCCCTACACGAGCCATGGGGCGCAAAATGAAGGTAGACGAAAAAGAAAAAAAATAGAGAAAAAAATAGGAAGACAAAGAATGAGAAAACATGGAAAGAGGAGGAAAAGGAAAACGAAAGTTAGTGTATTTGTAGCGTCCCTCCGCCTCCGGTAGACACTGCGCTAGCTGTCTTCGAGTCGATAGATTGTCGTAGGCCTATATATGAATTTCTTACTAAATACTGTATGTTGACAATGATGTTGTTGCCCGTATTCAGCCTTCATATTTCAAGCAAGTATTTCAGTCTTTAAAATCCAAGCATGCTGTCGTGGATTTGAGTTTAGCTCGACAGTTGGAAGCTGGAACTAGGTTTGGGCTGTATATTTCTGGCTCCTATATGTTAATCATAGATGCAAAAATGTTCTTTTGTCGCAAGAAAATGACACCGCCAGCTGGGCCTTAAGTAAGAATCTTGCTGAGTTCCCACAAGGGATGATTGAACCAGTGGCGCCGGCACGGGGGACATGAGGGAGCGTGTCCCAAATCGATTTGGGATTAAAAAATGATCCTCAAAGGCTTTTAAGCTATAAATTTCTGTAGGGGGTAGGGCTGACCGAATGTTGGATCTATAGAATCATTTTCTATCACAAATGGTTCCCAAACTGTAAGAATTTTCGCAAATCCTTCTCAAACTATCAAAATTTTAGCCTTAACTCAATGCTGTGCGTATTATCAATACCTTCCGAAAACAACTCCCTGAGAAGCAAAGCAGCAAGCGTTGAAAACTTTTAACGAATTACAGAGAAGAAGACTCACTTTCTGGTGGGCAGATAGGTTTGTTCGGGAATTGACAGAGTCTCGGTGCAGAGCCTGAATGCAGACATGAAAATTAAATTTAATGCAAAATTTCGGAGAGCTTTTCCCGCACTCGTCACGGTCTGCACTCCATCTCATGACCATTAAAGTAATGATAAAGGAAATTATTCTGATCTCAATAGTTTTCTCAAAAGGTACATCTCCAACTTCTGTGGGGGCCTAGCATCAATATGGGATCCTTAACTAATCTAGTTTGTCACATGATGTGAAAGATTGGAAGTTCATATGTTGCCGTTTTACATTTGCTAAACATATTTAACGCGCGCTTCGCGCGCCCTCTTTTAGGTGGTGAATGTCAATGCATTTACAACAGAAAAGCGTTCTGAAATGCACTTGTCAGTTATCCACTCTTTTTGCTATACCTATCAGGGAGGAGATATATCAGCCTTCTCTTTCGCTCATTTCCCATTGCCGAAATATGTTTGTCTGGGTTATGGTTCACAATTAATAAAATACGTAAAAGTACTTTATGGTGTCATTTGGATGTCACGTAATAAGCAACATGTTGTTCCCCCCTTTTTGTGTATAATTAATCCAAAGCTTCCAGGAGGCCCTATAACGGTCTCTGCCACCCTTGGATACTTATTAATAATGCACAATTAAGCAAATTAAAGAAAAATCAAAAATATTTGTGAGGACTCCGCGCAAGTATTTTTGCTTGAAATTGTCCCGGAGGGAAGACAGTTAAGTAGCCTAGGGGTGAGGGCTTGATAAGGTTTGTTGACAGCATACCCTTCTCTTAGACTACATACTCTCCTATTTCACCTAACCACAATTTAGAATTCACTGATTATAGAGATAATTTTTTCATATATATTTATATATACGATCAGTTCCAGAAATTTCTCCCAAAAAGCACCGTCTTGCATCTTAACCACCTTGAATTAACAAAAATTCTCAGAGGGGAGGGGGCATCCCTCCCCTAACCCCCCGGACGACTGTAAAATCGCAGAAACGTATAGGCTAAAAAGAGACAATTTTCGCAGACCTGTGGACTGACTGAGGTTGTATTTCGACGTCATCTGTCATGCCACCCAATCATCAACTCCTGGCGACTCCACTGGTTTGAACAAACAATTATTCCCGGCCCCGGGCTCTGGGGGGTGCACGTCGAGTCACTTGCCCCCCTCTGCAGACAACCCTTGTTCCGCCACTGTTTGCAATTGCGATAAAGAGAGGTTCGAATCTTTTAAATCATCTCTCAAAGAACGTGTAGGGCGACTTCTTATTCCCTTTAAATGCAGTAAGCAAATCTATTGAGATTTGTAATCGGGGCGTTCGGAAAACAGCTCTCTGGTGTAATAGACAAAGCTTCATAGAATTGAACTCATATTATAAGTGATGTGTGCACACGGCCTCTCAAACTTCGAAGGAAATGTCTCTTAATGCAATAAAAACTGTAGAGCGCCATGATTTTAGTGATATTGAAAGGGTGGAGCGCCATCATCTTTGCGCTTCACTTTCCTACAAGAATCCCCCAGACAAGTCCCATAAGTCGGCAAACTAGCTTTTCCAAGCTTTGTAGCATTCATCTATCAAATCATTTTTTTTTTGTTCTCTTTGCTCTGCCATGCTTTGGAAACTTACAATCCTAAAATAGAGAAGAAACAGGCGTAAGGAGAATCCCAAATCCGTCAAAGCAAGTGGTAATAAGCATTGACGATACGTTATACGTCTTTTTTTTTATTCAAATCATTACATTTTGATAGAATAATTAAGATTTTGGGAGAGGAATGGCCCCTTGTCATGGCTAACCCATTCAATAATGTGACTGAATGTGTGAATACGGTGAGATATGGAAATTCCCTGGGAAACTTATGACAAAGGAAGCTTGTTCACAATTTCCCGTCCTGATCAGTAATTCATATAAAAGGGCTGCAATCTAATCAAACTGATATCAACCATATTTCTATTCTCCATGGTCTTGTGTTAAGACGATGGTAGTGCTCTTCTTTCAGTTACTTATAGCGTGTTCGATTACTCGCCCGAGTTATCTCGAGTCTGGCGCGACAACGTTCGATTAGCCTGTGACGTCAGCATTCGCGCTTACTCGTGCCAGGCCCAAGTGAGCGACCCCTCGAGTCGGTTACTTGGGGAAGTATCCCATCGTACTTTGGGAAAACAATGCAGCTAAGCAAACAACACCCAATCGTGAACAATTTTCTGAGCATGTAGATACAGTTGGGCAAACATGAAACTTCTGACTTGTGAAAAGTGGTTGATGTAGGAAGGAGTAAAGTCACTCAATTGTTATTTCTCGAGAATTTTCCAAAGGAGCATTGTTCCGAAGCAATGAACTTTCACCGTACAAGTGGACGTTTGTAGTACATAGGTACCGGAGTTCGCTCTGCTAGGCAGCTGTACAGGCTCTGCCATTGGCTATTGTGAACTAACTTCTCCGATACTTAGGGTAAAACGTTCGTTTATTTCACCCATCTGCGCATGACCATCGTGACCCGAGCCGGAAGCTCGAGTAAGCCAGGGGAAGCAAATCGAACACGTTATTACTGCAGCTGTAATTCCAAAAACTCATACATACAGCGCGCCCTCACTCCGATATCTGATTGTCACTGTTCACCATCTTAGTGGACGGACGCAATCAGAGGATATACAGTTCAGAGGAGAGCATTATGAATAGCGCCACCAACAGAATATGTGGGGCCAGGAAGGAGGGTAAAGATTCACTAAGTCTTGACCAAGACTACATTCTTCACAGCTTTTCCCGGAGAAAACTAAACAACTGAGTTTCTTGTTTTGTAACGAATACCAAATTTTACATCAGATATAGAAGTTTTGGTTATCAGTGATCCAGCGCAAATATGCCTACCCACAATCTCACCTAATAAGTTAGTTAGTTAGATGAGGTTTAACGGCCCAGTTTCCAACCAATTGGTTCAAGTCGAGCCGGCCACGGCCTTTT
>WURT03016467.1:0-16073 GCA_009936505.3 Holothuria glaberrima | reverse complement strand
TATATATATGACAGATTCAGCTTAGTGAAAACATTGTTTCAATGACAGATTCCTGGTAAGTCTATTTCAAACAGATCAAATTCTCTCAATACACAGAAACATTCATGGCATATTATATCAAATTTTGATATTCTGATAGGTAGAAATTGGGGCAATGATTTTTCGGGGCCTTATCGTAATCTATCTTACCCAATTCCGGGTAGATTCTGATTTCAGTGGCCACGATTCACATGGTTTATTCAGGATCTAGTTATTCCAGTACCTTCCGATTTCCAGGGAATTCTTATCCCAGGTTCCTTAATTAATTCTGGGCTAATTCCGAGTCTGGATATGTGACTTTGTATCATCCGAAATAAATAATTTTTTCCTATTTTGCAATTACACTAAATTAAAAAGAGCATTTTGGATGGTAATTGTATTTTCGTCAAACCACTTATGATTGGAACAAGAGATGGAAATTATGATACGAGCCGGCGGAGAGGGGCTACAGCCCTCCATAAAAATTGGAAATACATAGAAGCCAACTGGTAGGTTGCCCGCTTCGCCTACTGGACGTGTATAACTCATACACCTATATTGGCGGCACTCGTAACACCTGTGTGCTTAGCAATAAGGCCACATGGCACATGCAGGATGGAACTTGATTCAGGATTAGATAATACAAGAGTATTTGAAAATGAAAACACATAAGTGATATTTTAAAGAAATATAGGGTATACCGTTTACAACGTTGTTTCAAATGCACCCCTTATGAGACAGTGTTTAAGATTTAAAATTCGAATCAGACGAAGTCAGCAATTGTTCAGTAATTCTACATTGTATACACTGATTGATCGGTTTCTAGGAAGTCAAAGTGAGGGGATGGCAAAGAAAGGGCACATCTTCTACAAAAAATATCCTAAAAATTTTTGGAAACCGAAATTACTATATTGTCTGAACATATCTTGCTTCTGACAGCTATGTTGCCCTTTGAACTCTGTTCCAGCTATAGGCCTGTCTATCATATAATTATACACTGTTATTTTTTTTCTCAATTTAGAGACCTTTTTTAGAGAAATTTTGAGTTTATGGTTTGCGTTAATATAATTTTAATTACCAATACACATATTTTTGACGAAAAAGGCTACTTCAGTTAATCAAAACGGGACGTTTTGTAAAAATGTCTGGAAATATACCGCATTATGACGTATGGAACATCAAACTTAATTGGGCAGTTTATTGTTGTTCAAAGTTTTTCTTTACAATGATTGTTATTTTATTGCACAATGTATTTTGCGTTGTTTAATCTGATGTAGTGTTTTACATTTTAAAAAGTCTCTTCGACTCCTTGGCAGAGAGGCAAAGGGCGAAAATCAGACTGAAACTGCCAAGGAGTTCTGCTTCCCAAAGAAGCAACGTCCCCTTAAGGGACATCGAGATTTAACATGCCATCCTCTTCAACCTTTAGACCTCTCAATCATGCTCCTGCCATGCGTTGCTTAGTCTTGGTCAAGACCCTAATACTTTTTCCAAAGTCTCATGGACTCTCTGGCGAAGAGCCAAGGGCGAAACCAAACGTTACCCCAGTAGTTCGTACAACGTGGGCGACTATCATACGTGTTTCCCCTATATATTCTTCAAAAATACTAAACTGTAATTTCTAAAGCAAAATCTCTCGACAAATGACAAGTTTAAAAAAGGCATACGAAATAACTTCTCAGTATAGAAAATTTAATAACATCTTGACCAAGACTACACGTAGCTACGTGTACTGTCTGAAAAAGAGCAGACACTACAGGTGATCTTAGCCATAAGGCCTGTATTCTTTTTACTTTTTTTAAAAAAAAAAAAAAAATGACTACGTTAGTTGCGAATTGTTAATGCCCCAATTATATAAAGCTATCTTTACGTAAACACTATATACACAACATAATATATCCATTTAATCCCGTAAAAAAAGCTAAATCAGTCTAGCATGGCTGCCAACGATAGGAAGTTAAGCGATGGAAATAAAAAAATGTATGCGAAATTCGCATTGCAGGGACCACGGAGACGGGGGAGGGGGCTACGGGGGTTTAGCCCCGCACTTTTTCTGCTGTGGGCAATTTGGGCCGCCTTAAGAGGCTTTTATTTTATTGAACCTATTGGGCCGCTTCGATGATTAGCCTCCCCCCCCCACACTTCAAAATTGACTCCGAGGCCCCTGTATTGACTCTACATACTTCCCTCTAAACGTCATATTTCCCTCTTAAAGCCTTCAGAAAATCTGTTACAACTCCTTGGTCTACCGCAAAGGATGGCCGAGAGTACCAGTCTGTAGTGGCATGGGCGGGGAGAAGAACTAGAGAAGTGGTGGTTGATACATCCTTACCCTCCATAATTGGAACTATTGTCTACACCTCCAAGGGGGTAATGGGGGGGGGGAGTGACAAGGATGGTAAGACGTTCGGCTTCAGGTGGGGCAGTCCAGCTTTTCGGCATTTTGTACTCCATCAGCCGCCTTGAGCTGGACGGTAATTTGCTATACTTTTGGGAAGTTTCTTACATTTATCACCTACATACTTACAACCAACTGTGACAACCAACTGCAACAACCATATGTATTTTATTCAATTATTACATAAATATGTCAAAATAATATGCAATTGTCTGTTAATGATAGGTCAAAAAATGTTCTCAATTCTTTACCTCAAAATATCCCTTGTCTTGTATTACTCATGAACGGAATCATGGGAGCCTCCAAACTTGATGTAGCCTGCAATGCAGACTATAAAAAGTTTTACCTAAAGCAGATCACGTCCTCACAAAAATCAGAATACACATTATAAGCAAACATACTCTATTGGATTTTTATATTACCACAGTGGGATTTTCCCATGGGTTCTTTTTCCCCACGAATTATTTGGGCTATGTCCTTATAGCAATCGAAAAAGGCTACTTACATCATGCTTAACTTCACGCACACTGGACATTATGACTTCTTGGCAAATTCACACTTATCCGGCGATGATACTATCTAACCACATTTTTAAATAACGTGCTGTATTTATATTGTAACCTGTAAACGTTATACGATAACATAAAACCGGATTGTAAAAATACATGATTTTCCGCACGTTTCTATATACAGATACAGACACCATCTGGCTTTATATATGACAAAACCTCAAAGTTTGTTTCCGGCCCAATTTGCTGCGACTGACACGAACTAAATTGTAAACTATAAAGTTATATTTCAATTTCTATAACGAAATGCTCCAATCAGTGTAATATTAATCACAAAATGTTGACAATTTGCACAGTTATTTCTTCACAATCTGTTTACATCTAAAAATTGTTGAACCATATATACAACTTCTAGAAGTGGTGGAGTACTCCGTATTTCTCTTTTCTCCAGCTTTCTTATAGCAAACGTTCAAACTTTGCATCCAGTCAATGCTTACGTCACCAATGTCATCAGTCGTAACAGGGGAAGCTACGTACCCTCACAAATAAATAAAGTTCAAACTAATGCTGAAAAGTTCCACAAACCAAGAGACAATATGATAGTCATCGTGTTCCAGCTCCACGTCACTACGGTATACTCCGTCGCTTCACAGGATAAGGCTTTAAAGATTTTTAAAGACAGCCTATTGACTCCGTCTGTCACCAACGTTCCATGTCAATAGATAACCTGTATAATACTTCTTGGAACAGCGAAATACACATGGATGAGTCTAACGTAATATAAGGAATGCCGTGCCATTCATTCATTTATACTTGTAATGCGTGTAAATGTTCTCCTGAATTAACAGAGGTGTTTTATACCGACGTTACGTGATCGCTAGTCTCTGGTTTTTATGGTAAGCTTCCATTATGTCACAGTATTACCAGGGAGTTGAAAACGAAGCAATTCCCTGGTATTACCTTTGTTTATGCATTGCGCGTGTTACAACTCCTTGGTCTACCGCAAAGGATGGCCGAGAGTACCAGTCTGTAGTGGCATGGGCGGGGAGAAGAACTAGAGAAGTGGTGGTTGATACATCCTTACCCTCCATAATTGGAACTATTGTCTACACCTCCAAGGGGGTAATGGGGGGGGGGAGTGACAAGGATGGTAAGACGTTCGGCTTCAGGTGGGGCAGTCCAGCTTTTCGGCATTTTGTACTCCATCAGCCGCCTTGAGCTGGACGGTAATTTGCTATACTTTTGGGAAGTTTCTTACATTTATCACCTACATACTTACAACCAACTGTGACAACCAACTGCAACAACCATATGTATTTTATTCAATTATTACATAAATATGTCAAAATAATATGCAATTGTCTGTTAATGATAGGTCAAAAAATGTTCTCAATTCTTTACCTCAAAATATCCCTTGTCTTGTATTACTCATGAACGGAATCATGGGAGCCTCCAAACTTGATGTAGCCTGCAATGCAGACTATAAAAAGTTTTACCTAAAGCAGATCACGTCCTCACAAAAATCAGAATACACATTATAAGCAAACATACTCTATTGGATTTTTATATTACCACAGTGGGATTTTCCCATGGGTTCTTTTTCCCCACGAATTATTTGGGCTATGTCCTTATAGCAATCGAAAAAGGCTACTTACATCATGCTTAACTTCACGCACACTGGACATTATGACTTCTTGGCAAATTCACACTTATCCGGCGATGATACTATCTAACCACATTTTTAAATAACGTGCTGTATTTATATTGTAACCTGTAAACGTTATACGATAACATAAAACCGGATTGTAAAAATACATGATTTTCCGCACGTTTCTATATACAGATACAGACACCATCTGGCTTTATATATGACAAAACCTCAAAGTTTGTTTCCGGCCCAATTTGCTGCGACTGACACGAACTAAATTGTAAACTATAAAGTTATATTTCAATTTCTATAACGAAATGCTCCAATCAGTGTAATATTAATCACAAAATGTTGACAATTTGCACAGTTATTTCTTCACAATCTGTTTACATCTAAAAATTGTTGAACCATATATACAACTTCTAGAAGTGGTGGAGTACTCCGTATTTCTCTTTTCTCCAGCTTTCTTATAGCAAACGTTCAAACTTTGCATCCAGTCAATGCTTACGTCACCAATGTCATCAGTCGTAACAGGGGAAGCTACGTACCCTCACAAATAAATAAAGTTCAAACTAATGCTGAAAAGTTCCACAAACCAAGAGACAATATGATAGTCATCGTGTTCCAGCTCCACGTCACTACGGTATACTCCGTCGCTTCACAGGATAAGGCTTTAAAGATTTTTAAAGACAGCCTATTGACTCCGTCTGTCACCAACGTTCCATGTCAATAGATAACCTGTATAATACTTCTTGGAACAGCGAAATACACATGGATGAGTCTAACGTAATATAAGGAATGCCGTGCCATTCATTCATTTATACTTGTAATGCGTGTAAATGTTCTCCTGAATTAACAGAGGTGTTTTATACCGACGTTACGTGATCGCTAGTCTCTGGTTTTTATGGTAAGCTTCCATTATGTCACAGTATTACCAGGGAGTTGAAAACGAAGCAATTCCCTGGTATTACCTTTGTTTATGCATTGCGCGTGTGCTGTAAATACGCTTACTTCGCGTGCGTTTTGCCCTTCAGTGTCGCGCTATCCCAATAGCACATTACATGAAATCCCTCTATCGATCGTACCGTGTCCTTCAGATTATCCTACAATCGAGCTGTATTTCTCAACGATAACACCTGCCACGACAAACAGCATCATGGATATGGTGGATATCAGAACCAAATCTGTGAGAGTGAACCTAGCACTGTGAGCAGACTGCATATCTGTAAAGACAATGATAGACGACACGTCACTAGAGAGCCATTTGCTCCTCTCTAAAGATAAATGACATAAATTTACAGAAATTTTATCAATTAGAAATCTTAGATCCTACCACGGCGGTACTAGCTGTGAAGGGTATTACATTTTCCAACTATTTGTACCATTCGGTAGTTATATGCCTGTAATAATACCCCCCCCAAAAAAAAACATGGTATAAAGATTATGTGACTTTCTTTAGTATAACCTGTACACCAATCACTTTACGGAGACCCCGCATTCTTACATTAAAAGGAAATATTGCTATTTACATGGCAGGGTAAAGTATATAGGGGTCTACTTTCATTCTGAGTATTTACATGTTTGTTCATTTATCATAGCATAAAACTTAGTAAGCCGGCGTTCTGATGCAATGGAATCCAATTACACTGTATAGGATTTCCAGTCGACTTGAAGCAAAGCTTTCTACAGATGTGAGCAAACATGTGGACGGCCTTTCAGGTAAGTAGGCTCTAGTATGTTTCATGAAACGCCTATGTCTATCACATGTGTACACAAAGAAAACTTGCCTGCCTCTTGGCACTTCCTCTTTTCCGAGATTGACTTGAAGTTTGCCAAAGTTATATCTATACTGACACTATTGAGTAAGCATTCACGAGCACAAAAGTCTTTTATATATTGAAGCTATGCCTTCTTTTCAACTTTTAAAGACAAAAAAAAAATCATCAGAAACTGAATCAATTTAACCAGTTAAATATTATTATGGTTTTCCGTTCCCCTCGATTATCCCCCCTTCTCAATTTATGCTATTCTCGCAACGTAAATATATATTATTTAATTGGATCTCAAATTTAGCGTTAGAAGACTGTACACTGTCATTCAAGTACATTAGAGCACAAAATTTGAGCAAATTTACCAGAATTGAAATTCGAAGATGGCTTTTCATCGACGCTTCTTCTTACCCTATCTGTGGAACAGATAATGACATTATTCAACTAGCTATAGCCTATAGTAATTTACGATATATGGTGGATGGTAAAAATATTTATGTATGGAATGTGGGGACAAACTACAAAAATTAAATTGAAAAATAAAAAGAAGACATGTGGAAAACAAAACAAACAAAAGCTTAGCGAGGAGTGCCATGGTGAATTCAATCCAACATCTAATTCATGGCAAAGACTATTTTTCTGACATAGGGTTTTAGTTCAATGCGTTTACATCATTGTTGTCATTACACGCTGAAGAAGACTCCAGGGGAGTCGAAAATTTCGTTTCGAGAATATACTTTACTGTACTCTTTTTGTCAACTATGACATGTTTCATGTCTCTTTTCTTGTTTAAATTATATTTATATATACATGTATGGTGTGAAAAACAAATAAATGAAATGAAACGAAATGAAGTGAAATTCTAGATCCAGTCTTGATTTTGTATTAAACAAGAGAAAACTGTATTTATCTATAGCCTAAAGAGTTCTGCATAGCAGATTTTCATTTAAGGGCTGAGACGTTGGTCGCTGAAATCTCGTGTCCCTTGCAATTGCGTAGTTCCTATTGGTGCCAGGTGGGGAACCATCTTTTTGTTCAGGAAACTGGAAATGTTTCACTGATATCAATATAGAGTTAAATTAGGGACTTTTGTTTTCCTCTAAAAGAGGAATCCACCCTCCCCAACAATAGTAAAACCACAAACGATTCAATTTGAAGGCCTCCATATTTGGGTGGGACTCTCCTGGTCCCCTTCTCACGAGGCTTAGTGAGCACATCGGCCTTGCTACTTACAGCACACTGCACACCCGAGCTATACATTGGACGAGACGGGTTCGTACTCTCTTGAACACATTTGATTGCTTAACCCACAGTGACCAGCTTCATCATTTCATGTATGAGCTGGTCGAATTGAACTTACTCCTCCTGGCTATTAAAAGGTTATATTGCATCTAGTATGTGCAAGGTAGTAAGTGTATGTACCCAGTGTTCTCCACAGATTTTCAAGAGAGGGGGCGGCCACACGCAAAGCGCTCGCCGGGGAGGGGCTTGAAGGTAGGGGGAGGGGTTTGAGGAACCTTTTGAGACATTTTTATCGACCATTAGGTTAGGCCTACATTTGATAAAGTAGTAGCTTATTGCAACTTTTTTCGGAGACCGAGCGGAGCTATTGTACGGTGCGTGATTTTTTTTTAGGGGCGATTGCTATTTCAGGGAGTGATAATTTTCACTCAGGGGGCTGGCTTCCCCTTAAAACCCCTCATGGAGACCACTGCTATGGATCATGCATGAAATTGAAATGACAGGGGCATTTGTATAACATGAACACACTTACCCTCTTCTTGCGAAACGAATACTACGAAAGAGCACGAAGCCTCATTTCCAGTCTGATCAGTAAATGTATACGTCACAACCGTTAGACCAATCGGAAAAGAGGACCCAGGATTGTGACTAACTCTGGAATCAACCTGTCCAGAGTCGTCAGTTGCAGTCGGGGCATTCCATGAAACTGATACTTGTGAAGAACCTACCGGCACTGTTGCTGTGATTGTTTCTGGACAGTTCGATACTATTGGGGGATTAGTCTCCGCCACACCTTAAGACAAAAAAATATAACATTGAAATTTAATTACTTCTGGGCAAGGCCGTAGCTAGGGTCTAATGGTTAGGGGTGTGCAGGTCCCAAATTCCGACTGGCTGGATTTTTTTTCCAACTGAGCGGCAGCGTGTATAGTGCACTTTTTATGCACCCTGCGTTTTTTGTACACATCAGTGGGGATCCTTCCTTTGTCACTATGTAAATGTGCCGTCCTGGGGAGGGGTCTAAGGGGAGGGGTGTCCCCCCTTTTAGAAATTTTTGTTAATGTAAGGTTGCTTAGATGCAAAGTGGTGCTATCTTTGGGACATTTTTGAGCTGCTCATATTTTTCGCGGTACAATGGAAGAAATACTGGGGGCTCGTTTCCAAGAGGACTATCTAAGCGGGGTGCCACCATCGGTTGGCGCGGAGCGTTCAAGAAAATGTTTGGCTTTTCAAACCTCTCAGATGGCCGGAAACGGCACTTCCCCAGTGTTTCAAGCCGCACGTACCCAGCCTTGAAATATGGATCTCATGTCTGCAATTTCTCAATTAATGAAAAAAGGCCAATCTATGAGAAATGTTTATATAAGTTTCTAAGCGGAGCGCCACCATCGGTTGGCGCGGAGGGGATAAGAAAATTTTTGGCTTTACAAACCCCTCAAATGGCCGGAAACGGAACTTCCCGAGTGTTTTAAGCTGCATGTACCCAGCCTTTAAGGATCTCAAGTCTGCAATTTCTTAATTGCAAAATAAAAAAATTCCAATCTATGGAAAATGTTAATATATGTTTCTAAGCGGAGCGCCACCATCAGTTGGCGCGGAGCGGACACGAACAATTATGCCTTTATAAACCCTCCAGATGGCCGGAAATGGCACTTCCCGAGTATTTTAAGCTGCATGTACCCAGCCTAGAAATATGGATCTCATGTCTGCACTTGGCAAATATGGGGGGGGGGGGCTGAACATACTTTTATCCCTTCACTTTTTCACTGGGGGCTGGGCCCCCAGCCTCCCGGGTCCGCCACCACTGGCTCACATATGGCTGAAAAATGTTCATTATTTGGCGAATTCAGCAGCAGTAGGGATCCTCCCTTTGTCACGACGTAAAGGGCCCTCCTTGGGAGGGGTCTAAGGGGAGGGGGTTCCCCTTCCCCTTTGAGAAATTTTTATTAATTTAAGGTTGCTTAGATGCAAAATGGTGCTATGTTTAGGATGTTTTTTGAGCTGCTCATATATGGCTGGGAAATGTCGATAATTTTTTTCTGGTTAGGTGAAAGAAGAGAGAAAGTTGTCTTGGAGAAAAATACGTTGTCAACAAACCCTCTGAAGACCCCCCCCTTTTTTTTTTTGGCTTCTTACTTTCTTTTATTTGAGCAAATTATTTTCGCAAAAATGCGTGCGTGGAGTCAACAGAAATATTCTTGGACTATTACGAAGATTTTAATTTCCTTCATTGTGCACTTTAAAAGGGTTTCTTAGGCTGGCAGATACCTGGAAGTTCTGGATCAATTATATAAGATTGGGCAAAGACGTAATGCTTCTTACCTGCCATTCAAATGATAATATAGAGTATGACGCCAAGCACTATACATCTATCGGATTTTTACTAATTTTGAACAAAAACTCCAGACGAATGGCTTCCAGTCTGATAGGTATAGCAAAAGGAATGAAGGACTAAAAAGCGCATTTCAGAATGCTTTTTGGTCGTAAGTGTATTATCAATCACCATCTGTACCGATAATGGCTACGCGCGAAGCGCTCGGCATTTTTTTTTGAAAAATGTATAGCGTCAAATATATACTTTCAACCTTCCACAGTATGCTACACATTAGATTGTAAGATCCTATATTGATGCGAGGCCCTACAGATGTTTGGATATGTATCTCTGTTTTTTCGGAAAGTGTTGTGATCGGAATAGTTCCATGTATAATTACCTTTATAATGGTAATGAGATAAAGCGCAACCCGTGACGCATGCGCGCCAAGCGCGCTGAAATTTTTCATTAATTAAGATGTCAAAGGACAGTTTTAATTCGATTTTACGTGAAGAAAATATTGTTTGGTATTATTCTCACTTCATATAGTTGGAAAATAGATACAAAGTTGACATAGGCTCAGTTGGAAAAATATGCTAGACTGAGGAATCAGAAATTCCAACTGGTATTTCAGATTTTCCGACTACCGTCGCTCTGACGAACTTTGAGGGTGAGACACCCCCACAGCCCCCGGTCGCGACGGTTCTGCCTCTGGGCTACTAAATGTGATCAAGTATTATGGACATGTCATTGCCAAACTGCTTACTAACTCAAAAGCGGGTCACAGAAATTCGCTTTGTTCTGTAAAGCGCTCAACACGGACCAAACACATCCGTCGAATGTTAAAGGGAAAATGCAGTCACCCCAGTCAGAGTTAGTATGCCTCGTCACTCTAGTTTCATGAATGGCCTATTTTGATCATGCGACAATATATTTGTTAGCGAATTGTCGAATTCAAGAAGCATTTCTCCTTGCTATACCTATTGTTTGTAATCGTTATGTTCAGAATGTCTTCAGACGTGCTTGTAATGCAATAAGAGGAGATTCGACACAGAGAGGCTATAGATGACTTTTCAAAAGAAAACATATCTTTTACCAGGAAGCAGGAAGAAACTGGAATGCAGCTGATAATGTTAAAATTTTTATTAAGTACAAAGCTTTTGAACAATACTAAAGGTATATGCAACCTCTTTCACATCAAATAGAGAGTATATCTTACAAACATGCGCTACTAAATTTAGAACCAAATTTGACCAAAGAAATAAGTGCAAACGCGGTCTCACCAATTTTCACGATAACCTCAAACTGACACACCGCTTTGTTTCCAGCAGCGTCGGTGAAGGTATAGGTGACAATAGTGGTTCCCAATAGAAACTCTGTCCCTGGAAGATGCGAACGCTCCCTTCTGATAGGGAGATCTGAGTTGTCGACAGCCGTCGGTTGATCCCACGAGACTGCTACCGGGCCATTGTATTCTGGTATGATAACACTCTCATTTAAGGGACAGTCGCTAATAGCTGGTGGAGTGGTGTCCCCTGCTTAAGGAAGAAGGTAAGAACTTTAAGTAGAACGAAAATCCAGACTACAAAATAGGGGCTCTGAGAAATTTTGTTTGGGGGGGGGGCAAAACCACATCGGAGTTCAAGGAATCTCGGACGCCCCCTCCCCATCCCTCCCTCCCTCCGGCAATATCAATGGTCCTTATGGTACAGTAGGAGTGTGGTGACTATTTTGTATTTTTAACCAGATAACATGTTATCATTATCTTTTACTAATTAAGATGAACGACTATGCTTTGCAAACTTTTTGGGGCACTTGCTCCTCGTGCTCCTATGGTGAGCCGCTAAAGAGACTACAAGATTCGTTTTGCCAAGTTATGCAGTAAGTGTTTGTAATGTATAGTTTATATTGGAATATTAAATAATGTTTATTTTATTGAACTTTCGATTGTTTCCTTTCACGGTTTATCGGTCACTTGAGAGGACGGGCTGCATACCATTTGTTACTCCATTACAAATACAACGTATCAGTTTTTTTTTTTCATTCTTTTCACCTTCTTTACATTTTGTTTCATTACCATGGCAACAACCATTAAAACACTTTTGTGTGACATATAGTAGTGAGTCTACGAGGTTAACGTTAGGTATTCGGTACAGAGCAGCCGTTTTACCGTTTTGGACTAACCGAAGTTTGCGATGGGGTTCATTACTGGGTTGAACCAAATGTAATTCTCCCAATATGTCAAGAATGCAGAGCGCATACGGACTTAGAGCTAGACGCGGAGATTGCAAGAAAGCAGGAGAGGCGTTTGCCGCCAAAGCACATTCTTTTTCTCAAAAGTGGCATCTTGCCAAATATTTAATTGATCATAGTAGTAGGAGGTTGTTCTCAGTTTTGGGAGGGGCTGAACGTCGTTTCGGACAGCCGTCTGGGGTCACTGATCCAAGGGGAATATGCAAGTTTTTTTGAAATTTGAGTATACGCCTTGTCTGTTGGATGACAATTTGGTACAACGTATTGTGCATATTTTAGGAAAAAACAAGACAGAATGTCTGATATTTTTTCAGAGGGAACACGCAAAGACTTTCGTACTTGGATGACGGGAAAAGCATCCTTTAACCCTTGCACATTTTGTACTGTGGTGGAAGGTTTAGCTCCCTTCAAACGCCCCTCTCCGCTTCCCAAGCCTATGAATTCAGTTATGTGAACTTGAATCAAGTATGCTTGTAGGACGCTTCTGATGCGCTCACTCCGCTTTTAAGAAGCTGGCAACATCACTGTAATCCATTGTATACTTGCCTTCATCTTGTAACACAAAGACCACAAATGAGCATAACGCTGTATTTCCTGTTCTATCAGAGAATGTGTACGTCACGACTGATAAACCAATAGGAAATGAAGAACCCGGTTGGTGAGTTTGATCAATGTCGACATCTCCAGAATCGTCGATTGCAGTAGGGGCGTTCCATGACATTTGTACATTAGATGAACCTTGGGGTGCTGTAGCTGTAACGGTAGCTGGGCAATTGACAACTTCTGGAGGATTTTCATCTACAACACCTGATGAAAAAGAAATCTGTTTAAATAGAAGATGTCCTCATTCCAGGCAGTTCCAATTCTCCCAACTAAGTTAGTTTTAACCCCCCCCCCCTCCCCACCACCACCACCATAACTGTCTTCTTTTGCAGACAAAAACCTAGTTTGTTGCTTAAGGCCATATCCTGGTGACTATACAAGGCCCTAATGCGTAATCAATATACCCTCTGTGCCTGCTGTGTAATATGAGCTACACATCTCATGCATATTGTAAGTGTGATGTCAATCAAAAGGTAGTCACCGATTGAGTTTTGCTCACCCCCAAGTAAAAGTCATACTTGGGGTGACGAGCATCTGTCTTCAGTCAGTAGTGTGCTTGAGTATTTAAACATCGAAAATCCTGATATTGATTTTCGCCTAGGCCCGTAACTAGGCAGGGTACTGAAGGAGAGCAAAATGGCTTCCATCGGTAGAATACCTTTATATGGAGAGTGGCGACATTGGCATAAAAGAATTTACAGGTCACGTGAAACAGGAGTTATTTTGTTTCCTGAAAGTTTCGTCAATACAGTGCCTGTGTATTGCATTCGCCCAGAAAATGACGGGTTGATGTGCATTTAGGTGCCACAATCGGTCTAAGAAAGGTTTAGAATGTACTGTAATTAGATAAAACCTCTTGTTCTCTTCTCTGAATTTACATAATGCACCATCGAAATGACCATTTGGTTACCAGGGGACCCAAAGGAACTTGGTCCCATAATTGTCAGTCATATAGTTCTTCACCCATCACGTAACCAATGTTGAAACAGTTTGTGAACTTTTGCTGTAAAAGCAGAAGATAATCGCTCATACGTACCATGCATAAAAATAAGGAATAATGATCTGGCGCCAAGTGTCATTGTCTCCCATGACCTATATCACTGTTACTGGGACCCTACATATTTCTCACGTGATACTCTACCTCTCCCGTTCAATTGTCACCAGAAACAATAAAACTTTAACCCATAGCGCTTACAAGGGACTCGGATGACATTGTGCATTATAAGCTAGACACTTCATCAATGGAAACAAAATGACATCCAAATTTAAGTTGTTGCAATGAGGGTGACGGTAGCACAGAACGTTAGGTACACTAACTTAATGGGGTTCAGTGAGGTGTAACCAAAGATATTATAAGCATAGATACCAAACTCCTATACCTACACTGTTGCGAAAATTGACTCCTCATGGAGACTTAAATATCGGGGAGGAAGTGTGGATTTGATATGCGCGCCGTTCTTATCGTCCATCTGCGTACAGAACTGAGAGCGCGTCAGAGAAAATTCCAATGTTGAAAGACGTAAGCGTGCGCGCACTTTTACAACGCGTTCTATACGCCCAGTAAACATTTTTTGTGTATTGTCCGCCGGAAAAACTTGACGCACACTTCTGCGTGCATGGAGAACGAACGCGCTAGTTGCTTTCCCGTTGTAAGCTCGTGAGAAATTAAAAGCGCATATAAAAGTGCGTCACTTGAAGATACCATAGAAATTGACCAATGAAAGTCCATGAACTTGCAAACCCAGTCATTCTGCGTTCATATTCAAGTGTACATGTGTGGAACGCCGCGATGAAGACATAACTTATTCTTATTTAAGTGGACGTTATTGAGGAGCGGTACTTCTTAAATTAACAACATTCCGAAATAGCAAGTATTAATACTTTTGTAAGACATTTATTTGCCTGTTTGTTTTCCAACTGAGCAGTGATCAGCACTTCCTCCCCGATATTAGGGTGTCACGGACTTCTTATATATATGGACAGAGCATATAGGCTAGGCTTACACTAATGTACGGTCCCCAGTGCTAACATCCTATCCGTAAGTTTTCGCCACCGTCCGTGGAAAAAAAAGCGTACCAAGATGGCCGCCTGCTATTCTCTTGTCTGTAAAAGTTTGGACTTGCTCAAGTGGCACAGTATTGACAGATTGTCAAAGAAACTTGTTATATTTTAGAAAGAATGCAAGCTCAGGTCAAATTCAGCAAAAAGAATGAAGGATTGTGACATTGTTCTTCCATTCATGTTTGTATTTTGTCCGAAATGTTGCAGATTCATCGTCAAATTGGGCAAATTGTAGTAGCCCTACGGTTCGAACGGTGGCGACCGATTTGGTCACGTGATCCTGTGTCCATATATTAAAGTCCGTGATTCGCACACACGTGTAGTTGAGTTACGCGCGTATATGATTGGTTGACAAATCAGCAGTCTGCATTTGTTGTTGTAACTTGCAACGATACACGCTTTTCCTCGGAAGGAGGGAGCACTTTCTGCTCTGTGACATCATATGCATAAGGTCTATAGACCTTATGCATTGACGTCACACTGACGTCAACTTGGAGGAAAACAATGAAGCACACGTGCAAGAACGGCGTGGATTCGCATGCACGTGTAGTTGAATTTACGCGCGTATATGATTGGTTGACAAATCAGCTGTCTGCATTTGTTGGTGTAACTTGCAACGATACGCGCTTTTACTCCAAAGGAGGGAGCACTTTCTGCTCTGTGACATTATATGCATAAGGTCTATGGGATCGGTCGGTGACACGTCACTTCTCCATGACATCTCCGTGCCGTATTTGCTCACATAGTAAGCTTATTGTACACTCACGGTGTTTGCTAAACATACCGTTGAAACTTGTTCCGCGGAATTGCTGTGCCGTATTACAAGTCTCATGGCGGCCCCCATGTAGGCTTCAAGAAGGCAATGGCTGTGTAACGTTACGGCGTAAAAGTCAGGCATCTAGCGCCTTCGGCGCTAACACGCCCTTGTGCGCGTTAGCATGCACATCTTTGGTTGGCATAGAGTATGCGCAAGAAAACATGCGTTTATGTTAGGTGTTGCGCGTGTTAACGTTTGCACGATTGCATGCAGAAAGTAGGCGAATAAGGTAGTTCCAATGATGTGCATGCTAACGTTAGCATGCACATCATTGGGTAGTTTGGAATTACCTACAGTGCAGGCGCAATGACCTTTTAAATAAGGTCAAATGAGGGGTTTTCACTGTTTCAGTGGTGGTTAATATTTTTACCTTCATGGAAATCTCCTTTTCGTAAAAAGAAACTTAGTGGATTCTAGTAGCTTTAGAGATGCTTTGAGATGTTA
>WURT03016456.1:0-16074 GCA_009936505.3 Holothuria glaberrima | reverse complement strand
GAAATGGGATAACATGGCATTATTTGGAATAAAACACATCATCGAAACCTCAATGCATTTTTGCATTCTGGTTTTTAATATTTTTTACAAACATTATTCATCGACAGTGTATAAGAACTGATGCTCAACAAGTTAGTGTGTTGATACAGTATGTTCAGCAAATTGAAGTTGTATAGTCAAGAATAATTTCAATCTTCTATTTAAATAAAAAAAATTGATTTAAATAAAAAAAATCATGATTTTTCATTTTTTTAAAAAATCATGATTTTTTTATCAACCTTGCTGGTTGCATCAGACAAGTATGTCATAAATTTAACAGGAAATCATGTATAGTTCCAGCCTCCTGGAAAAAAATGTTTATATCAGGAAAAAAGTAAATCTTTAACATATTTGCAGAAACATTTTCAGATACTAAAATTTCATAGCAAGAAGTTTTCCAGATTCCTAACTCTCCCCACTCAAGATCATCAGCCCCTAAAATTTGATTATAACATGTCCAATCATCAGGAGCCAAGTGTGTACTAGGGTACCCCTTCCCCTCTTCCTTCCCCCTGAGAAAACTTATGCCCCCAGCAAATTAAAAATAACTATTGGCTTAATGGGAACAGGCAGTCACCCCAAAATTTGCTTTGAAAAATCAGAAAACTCTTGCAGATCTCCCCTTTATTCAGTGCATTACAAGCACCTCTGAAGACATTTTGAACCTAACTTTTACAATCTAGGTAAAGCAAGGAGAAATTCTCCTTGAATTTTGCAATTCATTAATTAACAAAAACACTGTTACATGATCAGAATAGGCCATTCATGAACTAGAATAACGGGGCATACTAACTCTGTTTGAGGTGACTGCATTCCCAGTGACAGCTGTCCCCCTCCCCCCCCCAAAAAAAATTAAATCAACCTGGGAAGGTATTTTGCCTTCCATGCCCCACCCTCCCCTGTATTCAGTACCTGGTCTTGCTCCTGGCCTGGTTCAGTACCTAGTCTGGCTTCGGGCCTGGTTAAAGAGTGCCCTGTGAGTGCTCTGTTAAATTAGGGGCCCCTGTGGGCTGGGGGTTGTAGAATATGCCCACAGTGTTTCCCGCCTGTCGTAAGAGGCAACTAAAGAGAAGGACTTTCACCATATTTGAACTGTATTTGAAACCAAACTTGAATTTGAACCGCATTTGAAACCGTATTTTAAGCTTTACCTTTTTATCTAGTTGACACTATATAACACATTCGTGTTGATGTGTCGTTAAACCTGATCTAACTAACTAACTGTTAAATTAGGGCAGTATTTCAGAAATTGCTTTATATGGGTGATGCTTTTAATATGAGATTGTTCAGCAACTCAAATTGATGGGAAGAGGTTAAAGGTCACTGGCATCAATAAATTTCTAATATGATGTTTCAAGGTACTTTACGTGAACCAAGAAACCATTTTTGTTTATTCATATTTTGTAAATTAAGTTTGTCACCATCTTGATAGGCTCTGGCAGTAAGTAAAAAGTTAACTCTTTCTTGATAATCCATTGCCAACAATCAAAGTAGCATGCAAACAAAATCATAATTTAATTTGTGACAATGTAAAATGGAAAGGCTTTGCATATGAAGCAAGTCAGTTACACCCATATCGTTAAAACTTTATTGCCTCTGGGTGGTGTTTTTTAACCTGATTGTAATTTTAACTAAATTTACATCTAGTGATCTCTCTACTTTTATTGCAGGTGGCTACAAGGCTGCAGGTGAGAAATGAATTCTGGTTTGTTTGGAAATGGTAATTTGGTTGATCTTTAGTTGTAAATGGAGGTACATGGTTGGAAGGAGTATAAGAACTAATGTTGAGGGTAAGGGACACTTACGTGGCTATTGGGATTGCATGGACAAGTAAAATGGTAGTACAACTTACTAAGGTAAAAACTATGTTGTGAATAAAATTTCAATAGGGGCTTACTTTACCAACATATCTATCTTTCAAATCACACAGGCAAGAGAAACACTATCACCAGGCTTCCACAAGTCCCCCACTGGACACTCTGAGGCAAGAAAAAGATTCCACTGGCAAGTGTACTGCTCAGTGTCATAGCCCGCCGGGAAAGACCCCAGCGAAGTCTTCTCCACGAAGGAGTTCAAATGCTATTCAACAGGTCAGAAGTTTACAAGAAGATATTGGTGCAAACAAGTTGATTCAGAGAACAGCTGGGCTGATGGACAAGTAATGAAAAAAGAATTTATGGAACCCGACTCACATTCACATGGCATAATAGACCGAGGGCGTATCATTTCAACTTACACCAGCACAAATACAGCCAGCTGATTTGTGTAATTGTCAGATATGCATATAAGTCTACTACTTTCATGTGCAAAGTCTTTCCCCCCCCCCCTTCCACCGGTACAGTGCGGACAGTGTGCACCACTTCACGCACAACTTGGTGAAAAGTGTTTTATTGCTCTGAAGTCAAGTGGTGAAACGGATGGCTATACACTATTCAACAGTGACATCGATATGTAGCCTTTACATTTGACGTATACATAGATGAGACATTGTTTGACAAACAGGCAAAGAATCGATCATCAAAACACAGACAAAACTTTCTCTGTGAGTAACGTATAACAAAACTGCACACTTCAGTGTATTTTATGTTTTCACATTTACAACCTACAATACTTGCATATCACTTTTGCAGGCTAAAGATAAACTAGGAAGGCAACTTGATTGTTGATCAGCCTTCACTGCATCCATAATTTTGTCAACTAGAGCTGCTCTTGAAATTCCCAGCACACTGCATGAGTTCAGGAGTGAGTGAGGGCAATAAAACACTTCGCACACAGTGACCAAGCACACACCCTCAGTGAAACCCCCTATACGTCGTTTGTACCGTGTACTTCATTCATTGACCTCCAAAATGATGATGCATGGCATTAGTGCATAACGTCTATAGAACACAGGTGGAGGTATTAGCGAGTATCATTACAATTTACACCAACACTAATGGAGACAGCTGATATGTGTACTATAGTTAGATATGCTGCCCATAAGTCTACTATGCATGCGTGCAAAGTCTATGTCATGCACACTGTGTACTTCATTGTGTGACCTCCAAAATAATGTTGGATAACATCAGTGCATAAGGTCTATGATCATATTCGTTAAAGGTGTACATCTTTTGAATCGCAACATAATGTGTGTACAATATATTTAAGCTTGAGATTATCAATGCTTGACAGTACGCCAGTGATTTAAGTTGTTTAGTATTGAAATATAATGATGTCAAAACACTGCCAAAAATAGCCGTTACATGAGTGCAACAATTCATTATTGGTAAACAGCCACTTTTTCTTGAGTAATAATTTGAAATAACTTATGGTTAATACATTGCTTGTTTCCTTAAGTTGATATTCTTATTGCTTGTTTATTTTGTTTGGTCTTCAGATCACATTGCTTGTTTCCTGAAGTTAATATTCTTATTGCTTGTTTATTTTTTCTGGTTTTCAGGTGGGCACATCAATCAATGCTCATGTTAAAGGTCAAATGTTAATGCAATGTAACATCATGCTTCAGATAACTTAATTTTAATGAAACAAGATTTTTTACATGACAAATGAAATCAGTTATAATGTATATTGCCTGGATTGACCTGCAAGTGATGCTGTGATCTTTTATGGGCCATGTAAGTACAATGTGGAAGCTGCTAAAACCATTTTAGTACAATCACATTACATATTATAAATGGTTATTTCAATGCAAGTTACAGGATGCAAATGTCTGTTTTAGTACTTGCTACAAGCTGCAAATGGATGCTTAAATAAGTGTAAATACTTGAAAAGTTTCAGTATAAAAAGGGCTAAAGTGTAAAAGCAAATATTGCAAGAAGCTAGTCACAGTGCCAGGACTATCCCTCTAGGAAATGGAAAATATGTGCCCCGTCACTTCAAGGGCAGTGTGGGGTATGATCAGGTTTCAAATTTCATTACCGGATCTATGCCCTGCCACGATCTGGCATTCACTTCTTATAAAGAAGGATTTAGGCAAAAATTTACTTTTCATATGTGAAACAGGAACTAAATCTTTGCATTTTGGTGAAACTTTCATTCAAATCAGACATGTTTTACTTGAGATATCAGCAAAAGGACTTACTACATTTGTGATCCAAAGTGAGCTTGAGGCAAGCGGGAGTTATGTCAGTAGGCAGCTCCCTGATATCACTTCCTCACATTGATAAGGAATGCTTTGTTTCCTTTGTTTTTTTAGTCTGTTGTGTTAACCTTGAAGTTAATCCAGATAGGACCTCCCCATAGGGAATGTGAAATTTGTAATTTTCCCATGCCTCTCGTGCAATCACATTCTGATAACATTTGATTGTTGAGGAGAAAATTGGTTGTGAAGTTTAAAGAAAAACAAAAGACTGCTCATTAACGTGAGGCTATGACATCATATGTGCTTGCTTCAAGTTCACATTGTGTTGAAAATGTGACAACTTTATCTGCTGATATCTTGAGAACCACACATCAGATTTCAATGGAAATTTCATCAGATTGCTAAGAGTAAGTACCACTGTAATATATCAAAACTTGATTTGAGCTTAGACCCTTCTTTTGAAGTGCAGAAAGATTGAATTAGCACATGCTTGGCTAAACAACTTTAGCATTATGTAACTTTTAGATATGTAGACTGCTTTTATTAGGTGCCAATGCAGTGTGCTTCATTTTATATAAAGATGTAATTAAGCATAGAATGAATTTGTAACAAATTTTAAGGGGGAACCTTCCTCATGTTGATAAATTTGTATAACTTAATGCAAGTGATATACCACATCTAACCATATGGCCAAGTCAAGTCTCGATTAATTGAAGAGGTAATAAGATACATAGGCATACATAGGACTGCTGCTGATGGTCAGGTCTCATACTACCAAGGGTAAAACTATAGAACCTTGAAATTTGCTTGCAAACATGGTATCTCTAAGTAGAAATGATGGACACTATTCATTCTTAAAGGGAAATATTGTATTTAAAATGCACCAACATGGCATACAAAGAAAATAGCTTTAGTCATTATAAAACCATTCAGTCTCACCAATTAACTCCAGTAATAGCTTTACTTCCTCAAAAAATAAATGATATGCATTACAAGAGTAATGAGTGTTGCATCATTTGAATTTTTGAAAGTTTGGGTGAACAAATTACTTTTGTGCAACAAATTAATGAATTTCTTCCTGTGTGAGCCTCATTTCTTAAAAAGAAAGCTACCATACTGCCTTACTTATGAATTGTCTATCGGTGTGTATCAATTAATATTGGTTTAAAAAATATGGAAATTTTCTTTAAAACGACTGCAATATTTCCCTTGAACATATGGATTTATCGTATTGAGACAAAGAATCATATTGCTTTTGGTAGATACCAGAGGTCATGTAAGGTAGCTAGAGATAAAAATTACTAAAATGCCAAAACCTTGTAAACATGATATCCCAGTGTTTGTAGGGTAGTCCTATAAACTAGATACTCATTTATATAGCTCATTTATATCAATGTTTTACTGTTACCAGCAGAAACAAACTCAGCATGCTTTGGTTAGCTAGATAACAAGGGACACTCATATTTATGCCAGCAGTGTATGCCATCAAAACTTTTTCTTTATTCAGATGTTTGCTACTTTGTAAAAAAGTTTTATTTTTGTATAAAAATTTAATGATAGAATTCAAAAAGTGACTGTGTTCTTTGATTTGTGGAGTTTATATTTCAAAACAATCTGGAACATATTGTATTATTGTTTAAAGAGCCAAATTTCTTGTTCCAGTCAGTCCAAAAATCTTCCTACTATATGTATCTGTAACACCTTCCACAATTTTAAAATAAAGAAAATTAATGATTGTCATCAGCATCTCCCAGACATCATTTGTGTTATAATTTCAGGCTTAAAGTAAGTTCTATTGTAATCAGAACCACTCTACCCCATTGTTGTGCAATATAGGCAGCTGATCTTACATATTTCATGATCTATACATTTCATTGATCAATCGGAGTGGATTTCATTTGAAAACAACATGGATTTGCCTGTTTAATTTTAATATCAAAGTGTGGTAACCAGTTGTGTATTGTTATAGCTTCTATGTGGAATGAAGCTTTTTACTAGTGACCAACTCATCTTCAAGTTGAATTCATTTTCAGTAGTGAAACTGGCATTCTGGACAATTTAGCTGTAGGAAACTGGTACACACTCTAGCCGTTCATTAATTGAGAAAAAGAAAAGTTCTTATGATGGCATGGGGGGTTCTCAAATTAGTGCAAGGATCATTGGGAGAGGGGCAAAATATGTTTTCTGAATATGGATTATTTTGTTGGGTTGGACAAGGAGAGGACTTCATATGTTCAGCATAAAGCAGTAGGTGATGTGCTATTTGGTGCTAGATGGGTTTCATCCTGGGGACTGGTCTTGACATGAAGGTCAAGTGTTAGGATAACTGTTAGGTTCAGGTTAGGGTTAGACATGCACTAACATTTAAAACCTCAACCATATAACAGCGGTGTTCTTACCAAGCCATCTGTTACCCCTTGGAAGCCTTTCTTCCCCCTTCCCCTGCCCTCCTTACAGTATACCTTGACTGTCATGACTATCTACTGGTCTTATTATCACCCATGGTGTGTTGACAAAGTTGTAAATGAAAATGTCAATGTGTGTTGTATTCACCAGAAGAATACGTTTTCTCTGCGGGGTACACATCATGTGCAATTGCATGTGAGGAGGGTTCCCCATAGCCTGAGAGCGGAGTTTGTTTGCTTGTCCCTTCTTTTGAGACTATTTCGGATATGGCGGACCAAAGAATCTGCCCGCAAATGCCAAAAATAGGTGAAACTTCTGGCATACAGTAGTTTATTCACAGTAAGTAATTAACAAGAGACTTGCTTCCTTAAGCATTTATGGTTCACTTGCGGAGCTTCTTCTCATATAGTTTTAATAATAAGTGTAGCCCTCTAGTTGAACATCCTTCACCCCAGCCACTGTAATGGTAACTAATGTACTAGTACAATAGCTGAAAATCCTTAACCCCCAGTCCCTACATAGCAACTTTCTGATCTCAGTAACCATGGCATTGTGTTGGTTCATGCTTTATTATGGTCTTCACTTCCCGTCGAGTGTTATTATGAAGTTGTCAATTAAAGAGTTGAACATGTCAACTTCAAAACTTTTCCATCCCAAACATTCCTGTCAAAAATATCAGGTCACAGCCTTTACGTCTGTTGCTATAGCAATAAACGAATGGGTGACCTTCAATTGAACCACCTTTGGAAAAAGAAACCTAACATTTCCGCTGTTTTCATAGATATGTGAATCAGCTGATATTTATACTACCGTAGCCGATACACGACGTTGGCAATGAAGTTCTCCAGCCAGATCTCTCACCCTCATGATGATGATTACGATCACGTAGGCCTAGATGATCGTGCTGCTTGCAGTCTAGTGCGATTGACGGTACACCAAAATACAAGAACTTAGGGCCGTTGATCTGCAGAATGGTCTGAAATGCTGACGTTTGTAACATCTCACAGTTGTTTCAAAACTGCAGTTGGTACAAAATTTTCTGTTTCATTAGGCGGAGTAGCCTGCCGGCGGCGTTTGACTAGATCTAGAGTAATTAAGCCTCAGTAAAGTGAAGATTCGGCCATGCAGGGAGTTGCAACTTCCTGATTCGTCCTTGCAGGTAAACTTGCCTTTTCTTTGCCCCAATAAAAGAGGAATTTACTAAGATAACTTTGGAGTATAAAATGCATTGTGCAATATAATAAATATTAACTCACTCATTCCCTCCCACAACCGCCGGGTGATGATACTTTAATCTGGGCGTAAGAGGGGCAGATTCCAGCGACCGTTCCATGTCATGAAAGTAGGCCTACCCCATTTCCCTCAACCGTTTTACAAATTAATTTACCTTTAATTTTGCCATGGAATGTCATTTGTACATTGGATGATAGTTCCACTTACGCCATGATGATGGAGTCTACTTCCGAGGTAATACTTTCTCGTGGTTAATATAGCAAAACATGTCAAAATATAAATAGTTGAAAAGCTCATTTTGATCGAGCGAACTCAGTCATACAATAATGGCGTTTGTGATGTTCCGTACTTTCTTATTATTTGTTTCTATTGTTTAACTGTGAAACACCTGTTACAGCTATACAATAACAGCGTGACGTCGTGTAAATGCCATTGATTGGGACGTGACGTTTCGGCTGCCTTCAGAGAATCTGTCTACCGAAACTTTTAAAACACATAGTTTGCGACCGCGTGGATTTGTCAATGATCTACACCGGCAGCCATGAACTTATTTCTGTGACTGTCATGATGCCCTCTATTACACCGAACTGCTTCAAAAGCGAAAGTTCACAGTTTTGTGTAGTACCAAAGAGAAGCGAATTGATTAGCTTATTCGAGTTACCACACATCAGACAAAGAAGTGCATACCCTGTCAGTTAGTTAGATGGGATTTAACGACACACCAACACGACTGTGTTATATAGTGTAACCTAGAAAAGAAAAAGGTACAATGATGGGGTACAATCAAGTTATCAACTAAAAATTTGAGGTCAAATTCCACTAAAAGGTACAGGCAAATGCGGGAGTCATGTCAAAAATTACTATAGAATTTACTTTCCTTGAGAAAGCCCAAAATAAGGGGAGGATCTGTCTGCTCAAATAAAGTTTTCGGGTCTGACACAGCGTAGTACTTCTGGTGAATATGGGAGTATTCATAACAGTCCACGAGAATGTGACTGACGGTGATAGCACAATCACACGGGAATACAATATGCGGGTCTCTCATCCCCGTGAAGTAAATAGGCATGAGTAAGGTAAGTGTGACCGTTGCGAGCTCTAGTCAGAACTAAATCATCTCTCCGTTTACTGGGAGCTGCATACCCTGTCAGAAACATATACAACGTGTTATTGTGGCTGGGGGTGAGCCCTCTTTTTCAAGTTAATAGGAGTAGCAATAGTATGAATTAATATGAGCAATATTGAAATACATCAATATGGTAATATTAAACGTGAATTATTATTATTATTATCATCATCATCATCACCATCACCATCACCATCACCATCACCACCACCACCACCACCACCATTATTATATCGAGACTGACCATCACTAAGATTATTATTATTATATCGAGACTGACCATCACTAAGTTAAAGGGAAATAATCAACAAAGCAACAACAATTGACTCAAAGGAAGTAGCTATACTCATTTGTCAAAACAGTCAATCTAACCAATAGACTCAAGCAAAAGCTCTATACACCCCCCCCCCCTTCACCTAAACTATAATGCATTACGCTGAGAGTTAAGGATGTTGCACATTTGAAGCTGTGAAGGTTTGGGCCGACAAATCTTTCATGAACTATACACGAAATAAATTGCTCTCAGAGAGTTCCTTATTTCTTTGAAATAAAGCTGTCATATTGCTACGGCTTATTTTGAGTTACCTATCATTCTGTACCCATAAATAATTGTTTAAAAACATGCAAATTTTCTGTAGCACAAACGTCATATTGTCCTTTCAACTCGTGGTTACTTTCATAGACCTTTTGACAGTGAGGGCAATATATGTAGTCACATGCCACTAATCTACCTCAAGTCGTATATTCCGGAACCATTTCTGGCTTTTTATAAACCACTACTTAGCAATACGTTGTTTACTTACAGAGTAATCAATAGTTATGCTGTAAAAGGAAAAAAATCGTACCATCCCCCTTACTCCACAAATAAATTAAGAAAATAAATAAAGAAAAAACGTAAGGAAAAAGCCATCAGCATTAAATTGCATTTTAATGAGCAAGAATGACGTCGTACCGCAAATCTACAAGTTTTAACCATTAAAAGGATAATTAGGTCTGACTGAATTTTAAATTAATTTTTAACATGCCTCGAATAGCTCGCTTTGCCTTACATTACCTCATTAATATTTTAACATCATATGCACGCTGACTGTTCTTAAAAGCCCTGCATGAATAAAACATTAAAGTAGTCTCTTGCTTAGGAGGCAGTGTTCCCTTTTACTGTCTGTTACACAGTGGGGCATTAGACGGCAGTTAAACTGAGCTGATGTGGCCATTCAGTACATTCAATAAAAGTATTGACGACGACATTGATTAGGACAATGGAGTTTGAGGTCATCCGTACGTAGTCTTCCTGTTATTATCGGATATGACACCCGGATGAAGGATCAGACGACATCTGGTTTGTTATGAAGTGAAACATCGAAAGTAGTTAATGACCGGTCACAGGATGATGCTGATTTTGATAGGCTTGTGAATTGCTATCCGTCTGGGAATACAGTATAGGTGCATACGCATTCGTTGCCCGAGTATACATGGTGTAAACTCGGGGAAAGAAACCTATTAATAATGCTTGCATTGTTTAGTCTCTCCGTGATCGCGGAAGACGTTTAAGAAACTTGTTATTGTAGGCCTAGCAGAGTGGTGACAGATCTTTTTTTTTTTTTGTTATGGAACTTCTTCACAGGGAGTGGGGAGAGCAATGGACGTCAACGAGTGAGGGATGGGGGACACATGTCCCCCACTCATTTGGAAATGGAGGGGATCCCCACACCCACTTTTTTCCCAAAACCCTGCAGAAAATAGGCATGTGTTAGATTAGGCGTACATAGCTTACATACAATATAGGTGATTCAATAAAATCCAACTCAAAAATATTTTAAACAGCCATTTAATGGATTTAAAACTGTAAGACAGTCCCAGATTACAGCGTAGACCATCAAGCCTGCAATTTTTTCCCATGGCTTTAGTAAATGAGCACACGATTCCTCACTTCTGGGGATTCGCGATCCACTCTTGAAGAAGTACTTTTCAAGGTCACATCTCCCACCCCAATTTTTCAGAAGCTGTTACTGCTCTTTGGTGTAAGACAGAACATATAAGCCCTGAAGAAGTTGCTAGTAGGGGATGCTACTTTGAATGTAGGTAATAACAGCTCCCAGATATTATCGCCAGAGCGACAATATACTTTGTATTGGCCTGTATTTAGTATGCCAGTTGTAGATAACTAGTGTGCACAGCCGATTTTCATCATCTAGTCAATTACATTTAGCTAATACCATCACCCACAGGCCGGGCAGACAAAGACGACTTAAAACTTTCTTCAAGAACATAATTCAAAGCGATTGTCCAAAACAGAGCATGTGAGGGTCAAATACCCTCTGAAGGTTATTTAACCCACTTAAAGCCTTTTACTCACGATATCATTCATACTAGAGATTTTGGAGGTACGTATACTGAGACTTCTAAGCAAATGAAGGCTTCTATTAAACTAGATCCCGCCGTTGCTAGAATTACCCTCTTCGAAAAGAATCGTGACATAGAACTATCGCTAATCTCTTTACTCTGCAGCTTATAGGCTTTGGACTGAGTTGTCATAGTATTTTGGACAATTTGCGGTTAAGCTTCATTATACTGGCTGCTCCGATAAAACCACTTTTTTCCACCAACCCGCATAAAAGGCTGATGAATAACAATGACGTTGTGACCACTGTGCAGGTAGGCCAACTCAGTGTGGGCTCTGTCGTTGCATGTAGGGACTTGTTTAAGGGATTGTTTCAATGTTCAGACCCAAGTACTGCTCAAGCATTGTCCTTTGTCTAGTAGTAGATAAGCGAAACTTTTTGGCAGACGGCTGTTTGAGTGCGGATTATAGCTTGATTGTAATTAACCGAACGCGTATTAAAATGGAAACATATCGTACATCAAATCGTAGGAGTGCCTAAGTTCGCTGTTCGGGCATAAAATGTGTAACTTCGTGCAAATAATAAATGCCATTTTTCTCCGCAAATGTGCTTTGAAAATTTCGGGCAATATAATGTTTAACCCTCCCCTCACCCTCCTCTTTCGTTGTCCCTTACGCTTAATACATATCAAATTGTGCCTCAGCATTGAACTTCAATATTGTTTCACACTTTCAACCATCAGAGGGCAAACATGAGGTCCGATGGCCTACCTTCTTCGGAGCCCTGCCCATGCATCAAAATACATTGAAATCACTATTAATGGGACTTGCTTTGCTTGGTGAACGAAGCTACAAAATTCCACACTTTTCCCAAAATGAATCTGAAATTTGCAAATGTGCTGAAATAGTTACTGAGGTTAGAACTTATTAATGTCATATGTTTGACGTCCTATAGTCACACTTTGGCTGAACGGCATTATAGTGGCCTGGTTAAAAGCAACTGTTGTGACGCAGGCTATAATAATTACAGTTTATTTCTTGTGAAGTAGAGGGGTGTGTCGACTTTTTTTCTTTCAATGAGTGCTATTCAGCACTGTTTACTTTAAACTATCCTTATTAACCTGTATAAACGCTGTTATTTACCTTGTCTATAGATTTATAAGCATGAGTACCCTTCCATCGTGTGTCATATCATGGAGCTACTACACTTCATAGTCCTCTGTATCATCTAAACCCACTTTGGCAATCGCTGAATTTTCATACAATGTGTTACTGGGGCTCGTAACTACGAAGGGGCAGTAATTTCATGTACCGCCCCCCCTCCCCCCCCCCCCTTATCAAGTTCAGACGCTCTTTGATGGATTCTTGTACCGTAACCAGTCCCTTCTAACCGTCAACACATGAGAGGCCCACTACTATCAGACTATATAACCTGATAACGGCCTGTGTAATATTGGAAACGAACAGCTAGATGGCAAGCGGGTAGCCTGAATTGTGTCATGGGGAGTTGCTGGAGTGTGACATGGGCCGAGGGATAAGGCCGGGCTCTAGGCCTCCAGATGCGAAATAGCGCAACGCTTGTGCCTCAAAAGTAATAAAGTTTATAGTGATCATTTTTAACATTAAGTTGCCATTTCTTTCAAGCTTGGGACATGGGAGGTTTCAACACCGAACCCCTTCCCCTTGGCTACGCGCCTGCTTCCCCTTTCCCTTGGCTACGCGCCTGCTTCCCCTTTCCCTTGGCTACTCGCCTGCTTAAAAGCAATGGGCACGCGAGCTATAGCAACACTCAGTTCACTCACAGTAACTGAAACTTGCAATATACACTGTTAGCAAGAAAGGAAGACTGAATCAAGACTGTGTTCAAGTTTTACTTAGCTCTGCTTTTATTTCTACAATTATCTACTGTTTCTTTCTTGGTGGTAGTAGTTATCAGCTTTTATCAGTTGCGGACATAAGCTTACAATAATTTTAAGCTTTTTTTCTTGGAAGTCAGGGCCGGTACTTTGCGGGGATCAAAAGAGAATTTGCCTCCTGTGATTTCCAAACCCTAGATGGAAATTGGCCTACTTGAAAAAAAAATAGTGAAACTCCTGAAACCTCTTTTGTACTGATTTATGTTTTTAAGGCGTTATCAACACCGAAGATCTCGCATGTAAATGTCCATTTTACACAAATTATCCCGGGGAGGTCCCCGGATCCCTCCACAGATTGGTTCTAATGCGGGTAACCCCCGCTGATAAATAGCCCTCCTTCATGCATGATGCACACAATAATTCACCTATACAGCAAAATGCTTCTCGTGCACGCGTTGCTTCAGGATGCATGCTTACATACAACAGCTTATAATTACCTTTAAACCCTAAATTACGTGCTAATATCAATGAGCTTGTAAACTGGTAAAATACCTTTCAGTCTATTCAATCTCCTGCAAAGTGATCTTAACGAATAAGTATTTTAAGTTCAACTTAAAGCTTCTTGAAGTCTTCTTATTTCGTAAATATGAAGTCACGTCAACTTTGGAGATCTAGACTGGGGTTTCCTTTGAAGTGATATTACCTGATCAAGAATAGGGAAATACACAAGGTCTAATGTTTTTCTTTATTTGTCGATACACTAACTATGCTAATAACGGATGAAGGTGTTCATGTAGTAACTGTTCATGTAGAAACGGTGCAAAAACAGTCCAAATCTGAAGGCTTTTTTGACAGAAACAAACCGTCTCATTACAAACTAGCTTAAATCAGGCCTTTCAGAACACTATATGAATATTCCAGGAGTCGTGCAGATGAATGTATGTACCGAAGAACTGTATATTTAGTGGGCCTGTATTGCCACCGTTATTCACGATTTGCTGGGAAAAGTATTGATTTTGAAGGTCGTATGGCTGCACAATACACTTGCGTTTTGGAAGCAAAAGTATGTAGATTTTACCCCCTATATAACACTATTTAAGAAGACAGTTGTATACTGACGCTGGTAACGATAACCAGTTACATCTGTACACTTGTGTTCTTCCCCGTATCCCAAGTTTTTGTCCTCGAGCGGTACATGCAGGTACATAATCAAATATTCTACGTGTGTTATGTATTTCCCTTTTCTTAAACAGATAATGCCCCTTTAATCTGAGAAGCAATCGACATCTTAGCAATATAGACTGTGACCTCTGCGCACCAATTAAGGTGGCTCTCCTGTCCTCCTATTAGCGCTTATACAGTTATAAGAAGGTGGGGGTCCACTGGCTGTAGAAGACCGTCGAAAAAAAAGATTACTAATGACAATTCTAAATATATGTAATCAAACAATCCAAAGCTTTTCCTAAGTAAGCACACCATCATTTTGTAGCCAAGCAACCTTACAAAGGCATAAATTTGACAAGGGACAGGGATCTTATACAACACCCACTCCCTCTCACCCATATACAGCCGAAACGACGTAAAAAGGCACAAAAGATGAGATTTCGTAACATAACCAGGCGCGGACACAGGGGGCGCACCCGGCGCACGCCCCCTTTTATCGATGACCAACGATTTTTTATCAACGACTTTGCAAAAAAAAAGGCAAAAAAGGTCCCCGAAAATTCGGATAGTGCAAGTATGCGCGAACTGGAGTGCAAAAAAAGCAAAATAATAAAAAAAAGGTCCTCGAAAATCCTAGATCAGCCGGCCCGGCCCCCTGTTGGGCTTCCTGGCGCCAACCCTGTGTGTGCCCCCCCCCCTTTCTCAAAATCCTGGATCCTCGCCTGATAACCATGCAGTTCAGAACTTTCCCAAAGAATGAACTATTTTGCACTTTAGCCATCTGATGTATACAGTAACTTCTCAAAGAGTAATTGTGTCATTTAACACCTTAAGCCAAACACACACGGACGTCAGAAAACGCGAAACACGAAACAAACAACATCGTGTTTTCTGACGTCCGTGTGCGTTGGACGAAAACAGAAAACATCGTTTCGCGAAAGAAACAGTGCTTGTTTCGCGAAAAAAGTTGCGAGTCACAACCAATTAACAGACGAAGATTGGCTCACATGCTTATAAAATGGCGACCTGCATGAAAAGTTTTGGCCTCACAACCCCATTAGAGTAATTTTCGTCAGCGTCAAATGTACCCTTCAAAAAGTAGTACCTTTCAGTACGATTTAGACCCAATTTTGTCATGATAACCCGCCCAGTGGGTAATGAAACTCCATGAATCTCAAAAAAAAACATGTCAAAGTGTGGGTGTTGAAAATTTGGGGTGAATTGAAGGTGATTTAGACCGTTTTTAAAATTCATATCAAAAAGTGACATTTTCTTGTATGTTGAAGAGGGCTACGAGTTTGTGTACCTTATAAAAATTTCAACTCCTTCTAGATCAAAATGTGAACGGTCATGGTATGGAAATTTTGAAGTGCCATGATTGGCAAACTTTTTAGCTTTCATCGAAATAGCTGCGAACTTTGACAAGGCTACAGGGGTCTCCAAACAGAGCTAATTTAGTGTGTTAAGTCAATGGAGAAAGAATTAGGGGTGTGAGGCTCTTGGAATCTTGAAGGCCATACATATTCGTTATTTCTTTCCCAGAGTATCCGGACTGCGGAGTGAAGGTGCTACCTACCACAGTATATCAGTCTGCTGTTTAAACTAAAGAAGTGTCGTGTGTTCATTTTTAACACCACCCCCCCCCCCCAGCTCGTAGCCAGGAATTCTGACGTGCAGATGGGAGAACGTACAGCACTATAAAAGGGGAATTGATTACGATTGTTTAAAGGGGCTCATTGAGTTGGTTCACAAAATTTTCACACCTGCTGAGATTTACTCACATCTTGATGGTAAATGATCAAACTAAGAGATTCTGCACATCTGACTCACA
>WURT03016445.1:3524-16074 GCA_009936505.3 Holothuria glaberrima | reverse complement strand
TTTTTTTTTCTTTCTCTCAGGGAGTGGTTGCCTAGTTAAGCTCTCTAGAGTTTTTGCGATTACACCCTTTCCCAACTTGCCAGGGTGAACGTTGTGCCCTTTCTACTTTCCTTGAACACCAAAATATCAGCAACATTTCATTTTGTACAGTAATGTCTTGTAAATGCCGAAATATAGTAAGTGTTGATATTGTTTAATCGTATTTTAAGGGTAACATAAAATTTATGTACCTACAATACTTCAAGTTGTGGAAAAATCAATAAATGGAATGGAATGGAATGGAATTATTATAAATTCCCCAAACATAAGTTCAGTGGAATATGTTAATAAATACGCACATGCAATTTTATTGTTATTGAAATGTAAAATGTTTATATCTATTAAAAAATTCCTTGCAGGCATTAATCGTCTCCCAGCTTGGAATTTTTGCCAGCTGTTCAAATACTATCCTTGGTGCCGTGGTGCGGTGTTAAATTTTGCACTCTACATTGCATTTGAGAAGTTCGTAATTATAACATAACACCGATTATTAGTTTATGATCAAAAGAGAATTAAAAAAAAAAAAAAAACAAATTGGGCTGAAGCGGGATCCCAACCAGTGACCTCTGCTTTTCTTGTTCCGCGCTCTTACCCAACTGGCAATAAATATTTAGGTGATTACAAATAGCCAATATATCCATGCTGTTATTATTATTTATGCTACCTAGCATGGCAAATTCCAAAGATCGATTGAAAGACGTTATAATTATGAAGCACAGTGATCTTATTTCCAACATTATGAATGGCAGCTGGCTTAAATGATCCTTTTCAATAATGCAATCCATAACTCATGGGTACCTAGGGAGAACAGTGCCAGTGTACTGAATGGTTAACCCATATTAAAGAAAAATGAAATAAAATAAATTACAACATAAACAAAATATTTTGTTTTGGTTGGGACAGATGGTTAAATCAGTCAAAAAGAAACAAACACACGCCTTTGGATGGCGGGGACAGTGAATAAAGTGTATTTAAATAATGACATAATTTCTCTAAGGGTAAACTTGTTCTTACACATAACATAATAGGACAATTTTTATTAAGTCTGATTTTTTTACTGTAGCAGAAGAGGTGGATAACTCTGAAAATGAAGACGAAGATGAAGACGAAGACAGTGACAACGAAAGCAGTGAAGGTAGTGAAGATGAGGAATAAGCAAATCATCCTACAATGACATTAAAAAAAGACAATTATGTTTTGGATGAACATTGTGTACAAGGGCTCTTATCTATACCTTCCCTGCAGAATAAGTGAATCACGATGGAGAAGTAGGCTAAGAAAGCGACAACGATGGTGAAAGCATTAACGAAGAGTTATAATAACCAAAATGATAAAATGAACTACGTAAAGAAAACTTTCAACAACCTAAGCAGAGACAATATTTCATCAAAATTGCTAAATAGATACACATATTTACCAGGAATGACACAATGATGTTAATCAACATATTTTATTAAGGACTCTTTCCTAAGGTCTCTACACAAGAAAGAGGCAGGAATCCTAATTCCTTCATAGTTGTGTGATTTTTTTTGTTCAGAGCATGGTAACATCATTTGATCCAAAGGAGCCAGCTTTTCTGCTTCAGTCAATACTGTAGAACCAGTTAACACGTGTATATTGTTATGCACCCTTTTTAAATGAGAGGCTCGTTATGTAAATTTTCACTCTTTTGGAATGATTCCTCAGTTGACTCTTCAGAGTGAAATTTTCACTCTCCTACATTAAGAGAGTTGATGTTAAATAGGCTCTCCTAGCTTTAACGCATGCTTTTCATCACTGGGAGGGCTCTTGCAGGATTTCTTACTCTTCCCTCCTTTTGTTTGCAGGGAGTTTTACTTACAATTATTTTTTAATCATGTGACTAATTAAAGTCCATGTAGCTTATGGAGCCTTAGTGGAAGGGGGGTTCTGACCAAACCTTCCCACATTAAAATATTGCCAGATGTTCCTTTTTCATAACGTATTGCAATACTTTATTTTGACAAGGTTTGGTCCATGAAATAAATTGGAAAATGAGCCAGACAAGGAGTGGGGTTACTCTAGGGTCTTACAACACCTTCCAACCAGAAACGTTAGATTTGCCTTTTTGTAAATGATGTGTCATACTACTTTCTTTTGATAGCTTTTGGTCTATGTATGAGATGGGATCAATTTAACCAGGGGGGGGGGCACTTTGTGGGGGTCTGACAACACCTTCCCAACTGGAAATGTTGTTAGATTTGCCATTTTTGTAATGTCCTGCCATTTTACTTTCTGCTGACAAAGTTTGGTCCATGTATAAGATTGGGTAAATTTAACCGTCTGGGGAGGGCGCTCTTTGTGGGGTCTTACAACACCTTCCCGACCTGAAATGTTGTTTGATTTACCTTTTTGGTAATGTCCTGTCATATTATATTCTGTTGACAAAGTTTGGTCTATGTACCTACATGGGGTAAATTAAATCGTGTGGGAGGGGATCTTTGTGGGGGTCTTACAACACCTTCCCGACCTGAAATGTTGTTAGATTTACCTTTTTTATAATGACGTGTCATATTACTTTCTGCTGACAAGGTTTGGTTCATGTATTAGATGGGGTAAACTTAACCGTTTAGGGAGGGGGCACTTTTTGGGGTCTTACAACACCTGCCCGACCGGAAATGCTCTTACATTTGTTTTTTTTTTTTTTTTGTAATGACATTCATACTACTTCCTTTTGACTAAGTTTGGTCCATGTAAGAGATGGGGTGACTTCAACCGTCCATGGGGGGGGGGCTTTTCAGGGGGTCTGGGGTCTTGACTTAGCTGCTAGGGTCAATCTAACACATTTTTTGTGAATGACTTAGATGGCCTGAGTAACTTCAAGAGGTCAAACCTTCTGTAAGGTATGGGGTGAAATCTTCTGTAACAGGCTCTGGGCCTAAATACAATCACCAGAGTATGAAGACAATGCAAATAAGGTTGCCATAGAACACGCCAGTTCCGCTTTCTTTTTTCAACCATGGTTTTCTATTATACTGCAATATAACAATTCTTATCTCTACCATAATGTAACATTCTATCACTCTGTGAAAAACAGTTTGCCCCTCAGTTCCCTAAGAAGCGAATTAGGCGGGGGTCTGTGGGGGTGATGATTTCGAAACGTCTCTTTCAAGACATTAGCGCCTCACTCTAAGGGCAAAATCCTTTTCATGATAGTGTATTCATAAGGGGGAATTTCAGGCCAAACATTTTCCGCGACACTTGTAAAATGTCTTTCGATAGACCAATGCGTCCATCTCCCTTTCCCCAATGTAGGCGACAATGTACAAATGTCTTTATTTTTCCATCTCTTCTGTATTTTTCGTTCGTATTGTGTCTCATATCAAAGGTATGATACCAGCGAGGTGCTATTATAAACCACTCTGTGACGTATACAACCATTGCTGCAATCATTGCTCAACTTTATGAGATGATGATTTAACCACTACTTACGTCAAGCTCACTTTAGGTCACATGCGTGACAACTTCACTTGTTAGAATTTCTGGAGAACTTACATCCAAATGGAATGAAAATTTCACTACAATTCTTGGATTTTTTACCTCATTCACGTATCAAAAATAGGTCTATCCTTAAATTAGGTTTTCTTTAATTTCTAAGTTTGCCGACAGGCGCCACAACCTCAGGGGCCGGGTGGGGTTCGAACCGTGACAACTACTAGCAGAAATTCAACTCAGGTCAACTTTGAGACGTCCACTGATTTAGTACTCCAAACTTGGCTAAATGCTGCACCGGGTTCTATCAAAGGATTTTAATTATTCAAGAAATCTAAGTTAAAACCGCCATAGACAGGCAACTCCAACTGCTTGACGTTCACATTCATGAGTTGATTTGAAAAGCCTACGTTACCAAGTCTACCTCCAGTTCTGTACAAGCAAGTGGAAAGGGCCGGGGAAGTGACTCTTTTCGTCGGACACTCGTTTAGATGCCTGGTCGATGATATCTCGTTTAACAAGTAATAGCTTGTCAGTTAATGATCACATTCCAAAAATATTGGGTGCGTTAAAAAGTAACATAGAAACAATAAGATTTTAAAAAGGATCACGGGTGGCACTTTCTCAATGGACTCAGTGATGGACGAACACCGGTACTGAGGCGTTCAGGTTATGTATATAACCTGCGATGAATAGTAATTCAAGCGATATTTTGTAATTCTTTGAAAATATGAAAATAAGTATAGACTAGATTCTGTGTTCGGCGTGTGACTCGTTCAAACAAACAAAGCCTGGGAATTCAAGATTTTTTCAACTGTTCATAATTTTTTGTTTCCATACATTTTGCAAAGAGAGGTATTTTTAGACAGAGAGGGACCTTTTAATATACGATAATACATCCAAATAACTTTTGGCTTGATCGGCTTGAACGAGAAACTGACATGACATGACATGAAACAAACACAATTACACATGGACCAGTAAAAGTACCAGACTGTCTACGTGTATCACCCTCTTCACCCCACAATTTTGTACGCCTACAAAGGAATAAACTTTGGAATTCTTACAACTTAAGTATGACTTTGATGTATGACAACAGACTCCAGACTCTCCGAGATTCGACAGGTTGTGGTCGGTAAGGCACACGGCTCTCTCTCTCCTCCCTAACCGTACAAACTTTAATTATAAGTTATCTGAGGCCACTTACTCTGGAAAACTAAATTTTTTTGCAATGAGGCAAAGGTTGCGGTCTTTTAGTCTCTCTGGTCTATATAGGAGTGCTTCTCTTGACTTCGAAATAACGAGTAAATCTACTCTATCCTACTCGTGAACTATAACAAAAAGACCAGGCAGGATGTACGTGATTCTGTTGGCATGGAACTAAGAACTAAGATGCCTTAAATAATATACTAAGTTGGGATAATACATGTACATGAGTCTGTGGGTTGGGTGCATTCTTCTACTGTTTAACTACATAAGTGCAAATACCGATAGCGATGTCATGCCGTAAGTAGTTTAGTCTCTGGGGTAGAGTAAAATGAGAGGATTTAAATTGTGGATAAGTGGGTTGAAGTGTGGGTAGAGTTGGCTTGTTGGTTGAGCATACTGACTTGCACACCTAAGGTCCAAGGATCAAATCCCGGCAGAACGACTTGAAAATTTTCTGGGTGCTTTAATTTACTTATTAGAGGGGGTTTAAATTGGTGGATTTTAATTATGTATCTCTGATTATCCGTTTCAGGAAGTTTTCTGACTCCGTATGTTATTGTCCGATTCAGGATATTGTCCGATTCATGAAGTTGTCTGCTTTGCTTGGTTCAGTTGTCGAGCAGCGGTGCAGAGCAAGGAACCTCCACCCCAGCCTTTGTGGATGTGGCTAACGACTGGGGATACACTCCCGTCCGTCGGATGGGGACGTTAAATGGCCGTCCGAGGAGCAGGATTGGGAGCGGTTAGTACAAGACTAACAAGTTTACTTCTGAGCACTAGGCGAAAATCAAGGCGAAATTCGCCGGTGTTCACCCACGCCCACGCTGATATAGGGTCATCGATGAACTTATTTGCTTCCTGACCCTCAAACGTCAAACTTAAATGAAAAGTCACCATGTAAAAGCTCCATACCCTTGTCACCAGGTCCAGAAAAAGTCCTGGCATACAACACCCACCACATGGATCCTCACCAGTTGCGTAGCTGCGATATTTTCCCACTGGGCAAAGATATAAAAGTTCCCACAAAGCTTTTCAAGGTCAATGTGTATGTATTTCTAAATGTGTATGAATTACTAAATATGTAAATTTATAATTAAAACAACATTATCATCATGAAGTAAAACATAAAGAAAATAGAAAAAAAAACTCCTGGTCTACTTATTTTGGTAATTAATATCCGCTTTATTACTATGTAACTATGGCTGGAAGTTCTTTTTTTTCATTGAGCTGAATTGAGTAATAACTGCATCCATACTTGTGTTTAGCCATGGATTGTTTTCAGCCCCATTCATGAGTAAACACAAAGTAAAATCCGTATATAGTCTCTACCAGGGGTTCCTAACTTGTGGTATGCCTACCACCAGTGGTACATTTGGACTTTCTCGGTGGTACGCGGCGTTGCACACAGCGTGCTTCATTTTCTGTATTCTTTTTTATTCTCCCTCATGCATCCCTCAAGCAGCTGTACACTGACAGCCATTTGTGATCAGCCATTGTGTACTTAGTCATCAAATTAAATCCCAAGATCTTGGGATAAATCCCGATAAGTGACTACACCGCTAAAGTGGTCTTATAGTTCATTTTTCCTATTATTACTATAGTACGTGACCCCTACTTTACTCTAATTATGCACTGTCGTTATTTGACTTCAAATGAATTATTCAAAAAAAATTCAAAGGGAAGGGGGACACTCCCTCCCTAGAACCCCTCCCCAGGACAGCGATCACTGGAGGGCACTGCACGTCATTCCATTTCCAGGATCGTAGATCCCCGTCATGGGCACAGTGGTACTCGATGGCATCACGAAAATGTGAGATGGTACCCAATAGAAAAAGGATGGGAACCCCTGGTCTATACCCTGCCCGGTAATATGCTTGTAGGACAAGGGGCCATTAAAAGCTTAAACTTAACCTCAGGTACCCAGGTTAGTGACTTACGTGTCGCGTCCTTTCACTGAATTCCCAAAGTGTACAACTGCAAGGTGATTATATCCTAACCTCAGTTCTTAAAGTCTGTCAGGGTTAGTTGTACAGTCCCACTGCACTGCACAGATCATAACACCCGCGCCTATACAAGAGAACATTCACTCTGCTGTAGCGAGGGCATTTCTGTGGAACGCGAGTCAGACACGCTCAATGCCGCAGTGACACAGACGAAATCCGGGAAAATATGTTGCATGAAATTATACTAAAAAACACGAATTATGCATGAGAAATGTCTCACAAGTTGTAATTCTAAGAAAAATTTTGAGAAATGGGAAAAAGACGTATTATTTCCCCAAATTTCCCCAAATTATTTCCGGGGGTCAACTTTACCCCCTGACCCCAGTATAGCTACGCCAAAGATCCTCCCCAACAACCCACAAGCCCACTATATAATCAAATTTGTTGGCGGTTTGTCCGACAAAGTAAAAAATAGAGGCCTAAGTTGTTCTTTCAATTTTCTTTTCATAATTGGAGTGTGCATTTCTGAATCATTAGATCTCAAAATGAAAAATAGGCTGTATTGAGAAACATATCTCACAAGGCGTGATAAGTGCCATACCCGACAACCTCGGAGATATTTAGCGAATATATTCTAATAAATTACAGGACATAAAAGGTGCGAACCGATACTGAGGCTCCTGTCAGAAAGTATGAGGATAAAATCTCCCATCCTCACCCCTACTAAAACTTTTCAAGGCGGTTTTCACCTCTAGTTCTGTTTATTACCCTCTCTGCACGGCCTGGATTCTTCGCTAGACAAAAATGGTCAAATTCCTTAACTTTTCGTAATTCTTTTAGTCGGCTGCAACGTCTCACTACATTGCAATGGGCTATCCTTTTTGCACAAACTGGATTTCACACCTATACACTTCTCGGAAATACTTTGTAGTCTGTTTTCGTTACAATTTCAACTCACTTGGTGCCATTAAGTTTGCTTTTAATTGCTCTCTGTATTATTACATTCATCATCCATCTAATTCCATACTTTGAAGCAGTGACGCCACGGAAATTTTATTTTTTGGGGGACGGTAACTTGGAGTGGGCAAGAGATGATTCTGGTAAACTGTACAACTTTGATCAGTAGACGGAGATGATTGTGGAGGAAAGGCCTTGATGGGAAGGGAATGACAAAAGTCGCATGCCTTCCCTCGGCCGTTTTCGTGTGGTATTAGGTTTTTTTTTTTTTTTGCATGCATCTTCATGCGTTACAGATGTTGATGCAAGGTTTTTTTGTTTCGCCACCCAAGCTTGTCCATCCTTTTCCTGTATCATGTGTTTAATTTCTGTGTAAACGCTGCAAATTTCTCTCTTTCTCACCATAGACGTGGAGACCACAGGCAGGAAGGGGATTGATATTGCCACCTTCCCCTGTAATATAAATAATCCAAAAAAGCACTGCCAATGGGGCAAAATGCCAGCGAAGTATCTGTGACATATTACATGCTATCCCGAATGAAAAAACATAGTGCCTTATACTGTTCTTCAAACCAAATTTAATGAGAGTAAACTTCTGGTTTAAAGATTCTATGCCCTCCCTGCCCCCCTTCCCACGCCCACGCCACACCCCACCCCGAAAAAAATGAGAAACATCTCATAAATTTAAACCTCACAAACAAAGTGATTTCTCAAACCTTAGAGAGGAACGGAAAGAATACATTTAACAGACTGTGAAATCATATTTTCGTTTTTCTATAAAAGTATAATTTCACTTTACTCCACTAGGTCTGTCATCGTGTCAGGTGCCATCACAATATATCATCGTAATTTTTGTACCGATGCATTGTGCATCAACTAACGACAGTTTGGGAGATAACCGCTTTCGTGGGAAAATGAGATTTCACTCAAACGGGGGAAAATTTTGCCTAGTTCAAAACATGAATATTTATGAGCACGTAGTGTCTACGTCTTCGCAGACGTCGATCTGTTTAAATCATGTGCAGCGTGTAATCAAGCAAGAGATAACAGTTCACGCCCTTAAAGAGAATCGCAAGGAACCTTCCAGAGCGTATTAATAAACACAAGTGATGGCATGATACACTTGCAAAACCTCGTGTGGTAAACGGTGCAAACAACTTGTGGCTGTGTCGAGTCTATAAATTAAGCTTAGGACAAAGGGCTTAGCAAAATTTCTTATTTTCTCAAAATCTGCTCGGTGAACTACCAAACATCACTCGGCTTTTTTGTTCTCTTGGCTACAAAGATTCTAAATATGCCAGTTTCTGTTTTTCCTTTAATCGACGAAAATTTCCAGGTTGATCTAAACGTTCATCTCCGTTGAATTTGCGCGGTGGGATCGCAATGTATTATAGGAGAAATTTAAAAATGGCGCCACCCATGGCAAGAATTTTCCCCGATCAGGTGAAAATTCATTTTCCCCGGAAAACGGTAATCTCCCGAACTGAACGAGAAGTTTAAATGTTGTGTGACGTGGAAATAACATAACTGGATATTTGATGTAAAAAGTATTTAAAATCCAGAAAATAGCCGCAATTCCCACTAAAATCCATCAAACATCGACCATTTTACAGGGTAATTTCTGTTTCACACTCGTACCATGAATAAACATGAGCTAAATATGCAAATATGTGACATCGAAAGATAAACAACCCATATATGGCTCATTTTAGCCTTTGTTTTTGCAACCTTACTTTCAAGGACACTGGTAGCATTGTTATCCCCTGGGGGGATTATTATGAAAGTTAAAATTCTTTCCTTTAGAAACATTGATATCACTCAACAAAGTGTAATCTGTCTGATCAGTAATTAAGAGAAAATTTATATAGGGTAAACACTCTACATCATTATTTTTGCATAGACATTGAGTTTCTTCAGAAACCATCGAACTTTGAAGACGTATATTTTGAGAACGGTAGAAGATATTGAGATAATTCCGACGGATCTTTCATTGGAGGACTTGATTTTTTTACTGACAAGTGAAACATCTCTTTTTGGTGGCATGTCACACGACCTTTAACGTCATATTCATACTTACTGGAAGTAGCCTAGGGCGGAGGTTGAGGAGAATAAAACACGTATTCCAGTATTACGGTATAAGCTGCTATTTAGCGAGAAGGGGCTAGGATAAAACATGTTATTAAAGGGACAAAGAAGTAAAATTTGAAGGTTATTTTCACGGTGAAACGTATAGTGTCCCACCCCTGGTAAAAATTTTCCCAACATTTCACAGCTTTCAACAGTTTTCTACATATGACCACACTTTACGTCCTTAGCAAAAGTTGAACACCGGGAAGATGTATGTATACACTGAATGTTTTGGCATGACTCTTATGAAGGGGTTGAACGAACGTATGACAGGCCGACAAATTATTTGTCAACAGAATGTACGAAATAATATTTTGTTGGGATATACGTGTTCCTGCTAATTCCCAACAGAAGAAATTTTATAAAGACGTTTCAGCCTTCTGTTATTAGGTCATACAAGTACACTGTGTGTGTATTTTATTTTGCTAGCAGAAGTTTCTCTCCTTGTGATATTTCTAATACAGTAATATGCTGACTGAAAACATTGCCTATTGAATATTTTTCCACAGTCCACACCGTGTGGACGTACCGACAAGATCAGTAAATGTACCGACAGACCATCCCAGGACAACAAGTGGGGACGACCGCCCCCTTCCTCCTCCCACCTTCAGTTACGCTACTGTTATTTTGTTGGGATAAACATGTCCCTGCTGACTTATTCCCAACAGAAGAAATTTTATAAAGACGTTTCAATCTTTCGTTATTAGGTCATACAGGTACACTGTTTGTGTATTATATGTAGCTACAAGAAGTTTCCCTCCTTGTGATGTTTCTACTGCAGTTACAGCCCTTGCGTCTCCTTCCAACATTCTCGTTGTTAATATCTGGCTGCCATCGTAATTGTACTGAACAATGGAACATTGGGAAGAGCTCTGCCACAACACGTAGACGGACCCATCTTTGTCACTACATACACTGATGGGTTCAAATTTATTTCCCTCTAGATTTGGTTTGATGACTTCACCCAACAGCTTACTCTCCAACCCGTCCATAGTAGTTACATAACATTTCTTTCCGTCACGATCACACACAAGTAGATGACCGTCACTGACAGTGATATCTCGTGGCGATTTGATCATCTCTGGAAGTATCAGGATGTGAAGGTAATTCAGGTGATTATCAAATGCATACACATCTCTGCTGTTATATCCGCCCACCAAAATGTGATTGTTAACATGATCAACAGCTACACACTTTACATCTCGATCTATCGGCCAGCTGTTGATGACGTCATTGATGTTCTTCATGATGTATGAACCATCACGTGCATCATACAAACCAATTTCGTTTGGTGTACATACTGATACCACTTTATGTTGTGACAAGAAGTGACAGTAGCGGAGCAGAAGAAACACCCCTGTGTTCAGTATCTTCTCCTTTAATATCCTACCGTTCATATCGATCACAATGATGAATGTTGCCTGTTCATCTGATATGGCTCCTGATATAACAATGTTACCATCACCACTACTTGTCATACTATCGACATACTGATATGGATGGTTAATACTTATCTTCTTATCAAAATTTTCTGATATTTTCGTAACATTCGGTTTTCCAAAGGAGTACTGTTTGTAATTGACCGTCACGTCAGTCAGTGTCGTCAATTCTGGAAAGTCCTTTTTTAAATCTTTCATTAGATTTGTAGCTGCTGTACACATATCAGGGATACACTGTACGGCCTACCAGTCATTTTCAGAAGCAAGAATACTAGATGCCATTATGTTCAAGGTTTCAAATCTCTTTTTTATGTTATCAAAATTATCTGACATTGTTTCAATTATTTTCAGATTCTCATTCAGTTGTTTTTCTATTGCCTCCAACAAGTCTTTCTTATCTCTTGCAAAGCGTTCACATTTTTCACGTAACTTTGTTAGTTCCTTTTCCAGATAACTTTCTCGCAACTTAAAGGTATCGTTTAGCTCACGTTTCTTTACCCTGAAGATATCTTCATATTTTTTCTTAACTCCTTGTATTTCATGTTCCATTTCTATCTGCAAGGAATCTCAAGTATTTTCTTTTCTTCATTTTGTTTTTCCTGCTTCACTTGTTGTCTCCTCTCTTCAGTATCTTGCATTTTCGTCATTATTTTCTGATGCTTCTCGTGATGCATCTTTACCAATCTTTTTTTTTCCATTGCTTACATTCAAAATCAACTCTCCTTTCGCCTGTGCTGGTCCTATTACATTTTCGTCTGTATTAATCTCTGCGAGAGCCTTAAGTTTTTGTGTAAGCTGGTTTCTTTTCAACTTAGCCAATGCTGTTACTTCGTGAAGATTGTGTTCTTTGTGTTCACCATGCACACACGCGAGGCAAATTGGAAGGTTCCCGCAAGTTTCACAGTAAATTTTCGCTATTTCCTCAAGATGAATGTGACACCGCGGCGCATCTCGCATTGAGGCCAACTTCTCTATTTTAATGTTTTTCGCTTCAATATCTTTAAGAGACAGAGTGTGCTTTTGATGATCCTTTATAATTTTATTTGTGACATGAAAATTATGACAATCCTTACACAAAAAATCGTTACATTTAAAGCAATATGCTGCAACTTTGAGATGTTTCGAGTAACTGTAACATTCCCGTATTTCATCACTTTTAAGTGGCTGTTGAATTTGCACGTACTCAACAAGATTTTTTGAATAAACGTCTGTTTTGAATCCGTCAACTCCACCTGTTGGTGTCCGTGTTTCTTGCCTGCATTCGGGACATTTTAAGACGCCATTAGTTCCTTGTATGATTGAATTCAAACAATCTTTACAGTATCGATGAAGACACGGCAAGAGTTTTGGTTCCTTAAGATGTTCCAGACAGACAGAGCAGAGGCA
>WURT03016402.1:0-16077 GCA_009936505.3 Holothuria glaberrima | reverse complement strand
CAGTGACATGTACCTATTTTTGTTAGTGAATTGTGAAATTGAAGGAGAAATTCACCTTGCTTTACCTATTCTTTGTACTGCACAAGTTATCAATTGAATGACGCACCTCTCTACCCCCTGGCATTGTTGGTCAAATGTGGGTCAGTGACCAATGACAGTGTGACGCACGTGTCCGTCATATTGTCTGCCATATTGCATGACTAAGTGGTTAGTCACATTCATCACTTATCTTTGTTGTGACAAAGGGGTGGGTCAATTGTTACACTTTGTACAGGGATACCAATTGACATTCATCTTTTCAGTCAATATATGGTGACCCATATGTCAGTCAAAATTGCAAATTGTTCATCAATTTTGTGACCTATGTGCGAGTCATTTTACAGTAAGTTGTCTGTCACAGAATGACAGAGTTGTGCATCATTGTACATTTTGTCAACACTGTTGTGGACAATGACTGACCATGTCCAGGGGTAGTGGGGTGAGTCATTCAATTGATAAGTGCATAAAAACTATGTTCAAAATGTCTTCAGAGGTGCTTGTAATGTAATAAGAGGACATTTGCAAGAGTTTGCTGATTTTTCAAATTTTGGGGCGACTGCTAATTGTCTTTAATCATTTAATGATATTTTGTTACTGACCATGTCAAATGTCATGCGGAGTAACTAATTAGTGTTCCTTCAATATGCAATATTTTTCATTGGACTCATCATGAAAGATACTTGTAAGGTGAAATAAGGGGAATTTTGTACAATAAGATGTGGGTGTTATTTTCAAATGAATTTGGGGAGACTGCTCATTCCCTTTAATCTACCCGTACCCATGCTCTTTAATAAGGTGTAACATTGTCAGGACATATAGACAAAAGAATAAAAACATTGAAAAATATACTGCACTTTTGGTAGAAATGAAGGATGGGGGATAACTGGTGCAAACAATTAGAGGAGCATTTAGTAGTTTAGTGGACACGACATTCACTCTGTAGGACACTGTGTCACGCACCACATTGCTTTAGTACATGAGCTAGGGTCTGTGTGTGCTTGTTTGTCCTCCAGAGGGTGGTTGCGTTAGTTGTCTCTTGCAGGTGTGAAACCCTCCCCTATTCTTAGAGGTAAAGTATTGCTTGTTGTTAAGCCTTCCTTAAATGAAAAACTTTTCTTTTTCTAAGGTCTTTGATCCACACAGATGTCGATTCAAGCACCTTTATAGCAGTACCAGCTCCAACTAGTGGTGGTATTCCGGTTGTTACCATAACAACAGCACCTAGTACAGCTGACAAAGAAAAGACCAAGCCTCTTCCTCCTGTAAGTTTGATTGAATAGCCTGTGATTTGAGATTACTGAAAAAATCTGTAAGAGCTTCAAACTTATCTGGAAGATGCAAGTTCATACTTCTAATGTTGTGCAAGTGGACAGGGTTCACTAGATACTAAGGTTCACAAGATCAGAGGTTTGCTATTTGAACGAAGATCCTAACTTCAAACTTAATCCTAACTGTAATTATATATAATCCTTTTCAAACCCTCATTCTCCCTTAGGCTATAAATCCTCATTTCACATCTAAACCTATTCTGTATCCAACCTGGATCCTAAACCTACCTCTAACCTAACAGGTGGTTTTATGGTTAAGCAGATCTTTGGCCTAGCGAACCTTCGATCTAGGAAACCTTCAGTCTAGTGGGTATCTCCTTGTGCAAGTAATATGTATGTCATATTTAGTGAGAGTAGGCATTTCCATTCTTGTCCAAATATGTGGTTGTTTTAGCTTCTATAGGCCTTATTATGTTTGGAAGGATGTTGCCACAGAAGTTATTTATTTGTGATGTTCTGTTAAAAGTTTGGCACCCATGTTTTATTGTAATAGTTTTACTGCAGGTGAAAAAGCCATATAAATACATGAGGATCCATGCTTGCCATGTGTTTGCAGATGCACAAATCCACTTCAATGTCTGTGAGTTGGAAGACTTTTTGCAGCATCTCTACTCTCCAAAAACCACAATAGACTCGCTCACATACTTTCCTACTGTACAAAGCTTGTGCCAAGAGACGCACTCAAGCATAAATAGACTTTGTTGTAAAAATACAAAGGCAGTATAGTGTAGAACCTATTTCATGGTTTAAAAGTGAGCAGCAGGCTGACCAAACAGAATTGTCTGACAGATAGTGAATATATATACTCAATTTAACTGAGGTATGAAGACAAGGAAAAGTTGCAAACACAGTCCCTAAAACAGAGGAGTACCTCATTCTTGCTATTGCCATTGAGGCTTGAATACACTAGATTGCAAAATTTGAACCTCTTTCAGAAATCCTGTACACAACCCCTGTCACTAGGTTTGTTTAAGAGGTAGTACACATTACACATGAACTGAACAACTGACATAGAAAACTCAAAACAAAGGATTTCAGTTCAGAAAGTTAGTATTTGTCTTTTGAAAACATTTGTTATACAATAAGCAAGAATCCCTTACAGCATATTTCATTGGTACACAATATGAAGAGCTCAATTATGATGTTACTCAGTTACTACTTCCTAGATAAATAGGAACATACTGTAGGTGTGGGAAATTGCTATCAGCTAGGGCTGAACATTGTAGACCACCATCTCAGAGGAGCAGTCAAGGAAGGGGGTGTTTACCCCTTGTTAGGGTTTCTGTAAAGGGGGAAGGGGGATTTGTCCCCCCTTTCCAGAAGAAGGAGGGTAAATTCCCCCCTTTTCATTTCTATAAAAATAAAACAAATTAAAAAATTGTCAATATCTTGGTTTCTTGCTTAACAAGAGGACACGTTTGCAGGAATGTTTGAACTTACATAAATAAATGGCCTCTGGAACCCTTCAAATTGTACCTTATAGGGGCCTTGAAGCAAGCTTTTGTCCCCCTGAACCCACTTGTAACTTTAGCCAAGGACAGCATCAATTTGGACTTGGGGTTTAGCAGTAATAATTCCCCCTCCCTTTTTTTTGAGTTTCTGGCAGAATCCCTGCTTGTGGAAAAAATTGAACATTTTAGTGTCCTAAAGATTTAGTTTGATGCTACATTTTGTGTAGTTGTGAAGTTTTGCATACATATCTACAGTACCTACTGTATCTCTGAATTAATGTCAGAGACTATCACCAAGGCATTCTACTTTGTCAATAAACTGAATGTATCAATTCCTTCAAATAACAGAGGATCAAATTGTATAAACTAAGTCACAATTATTCTCTAGAGGTAGCAAGCTCTTTAGATGGTTCAGGATTTAATGCAAGGAAAGGTCACTTAGGGGAAATCCCCTAATATGATTTGAAAAATTGCTTGTCAGACAGATAGCAGCCTGAATCTTCTTCTAATTCATGTCACGAACTGTATCCCATGTGACCGACTGTGTGGTCAGAGCATTCAACTTGCAGCCGGAAGGTCGGGGGTTCAAATCCTGGCCGGTTCATACCAAAGACTTTAAAAATGGAACCTACTGCCATTGTGCTTGGTGATCAGCGTAACCAATGGAGTAGGGAAAACAAGCCAGTGAGCCACAACTGGAAAAAAGACCGTGGCCCCGCTCGACTTAAACCAGTTGGTTACAAACTGAGCCATAAAACCTCATCTAACTAACTAACCCTTGTGTGCAACTTTTGGTATGAGGTACTGCAGTGGGTACTTTTATGATTGTACATATTTATATTTGAGTTCACTCTTATCTTTTAGCTACCATCTCATCGTTATCGCTATACTCTTTGGCACGACCTGCAAAGCAATGATATCAAAGGGGACCAGCTGCGACACCCAAGAGTGAGGAAAGGTCCCCCTGTGAAGGACAAGGTGTTCTATGATGTAAAGGATGAGCAGGGGCACAGTATTCACCACAATTTGAAGGGCACACAGAGAAAAGAGTTTCAGAGAAATGCTGAAAACTGGGAGTGTGCACAGGTAACATGACAGTATCTCACAGAGAAGGCAGTAAAATATATGCATGCATCTCATAGTGAAGCACCACACCTGTCTCAGGAATTCTGGGATGAAACCCTTGTATGCACCAATCAGTTGTCCCACAGTGAGGGATGTTGTTACCATCTTCATGGTTGGCATTGAGTATGAAACTAGAAGGGAGAGGTGTAGCAAAGGAAAGTTACAAAAATTAAGAAAAAATCTTTCTAAGTTGATAAAGTGTGGAACTGAATGATTGAAAATAATATCTTTCAGTAAGTTTATTTTACACTGGAAAATGTGAGATTCAAGATGCTTCCTAAGCCAGGTGCATAGTGTGTAACTGTAGCCAGCCTTGTGCATCTGTTCTAACAATTTGTTGTATAGGTGAGGTACTTTCAACTTGAAAGTCATGAGATTTTATTTTTGCTTTTTAGATGACCCCTATTGTTTTTGGTGGAGGTCAAAGGTCATTTGGGGTCACCAGAGGTCAAAAGGTCAAAACTTTGAAAACACGATATCTCAAGAAGGGTAACTCTGAGGGATCTCATACATGGTGTGTGGGTCGGTAATATTGAGTAGATGAACCATATCGTTTTTGGTGGAGGTCAAAGGTCATTCGAGGTCACCAGAGGTCAAAAGGTTTAGATCTTGTTAACAGGATATTTCCAGAAGGATAACTATGAGGGATCTCGTACTTAGCATGTGGATTGCCCATATTGAGGAGATATGTCCTTTTGATTTTGGTGAAGGTCAAAGGTCATTTGGAGTCACAAGAGGTAACAAGGTCAAAAACCTTGTAAACACAATATCTCAAGAAGGATGACTGTGAGGGATCTCATACTTTTCATGTGGATAACTAATATTGTGTAGCAGAGCCTTTTCATTTTTATGGCGGTCAAAGGTATCTAAAGTACGAGGGATCTCATGCTTGTCATGTGGGTGATTCATGTTTGTTACAATATTTCATATGGCAAGGAATCACTAAGCCTTTTGGCTTTCTGGTTAATGATTTGGTCATGAAAAGGTCATTTAGAAGCTTTGGGGAAACTTTTAACTACTGTATTAAGGTGCAGAAACCCCACACACTGGTTGACCACACACTTTGCTAGTGTGACTGCAGATTAATCATTCATAGTGATTCCAATTGATAGTCTGAAATAAAATGACAGGAGTGTTGAGCAAATCAATGTGCACTAGTTATAGAATATTTGATTTAGCTGTCAGTTATTTTGAAGTATTTTCTAGCCACTGCAGTCTTATTATTTTATTACCCATGAGTAGTGGAGTCATACAGGCAGTGTACGGATTGCCAACATCTTAGCAATTTTAAATCTCCTGCTTATTAATACATAAGTGGGCTGCCACTTTGATTTTATGCAACTGTCACTTCATTTCACAGCTTGCTTATTGGCTAGATCCATCTAACTTAATTGCCCTTAGGTTATTGACAACTAGGCTCTGCCACATTTCTCGACTATGTCACATTGGCCCAATACTCCGTGCCAAATATCAAATGTGGTAGACCTGATTATGTGGACAGCAATCTGGGGGGGGGGGGGCATGTCCCTGCCAATATTTGAGAAATGGCCCATTGACTGATTTTTCACACAGTAAATTATTTGAAAATGGGGTCATGTCCCTCCCTCCCCCCACACTGCCAGTATTCAGTATTGAGAACAATGGCCACCAATGCCTGATTAGGGCTAACTGGTGAATAGTGCTAGGGTTGGGAGCAGATTTTGGCTCATCCAGCTATGACTCCATTGCTTGTTTTAGTCTCAAGTGTGTTGATTGGGATTTTCCATGGTCTTTTGCTGAAAGGGACAGAAAGTGATCCAAGCATCAAATTGGTTCATTCTCTCTTTAGCAAGATGCCTTTAGTAATGTGTGGATGATGATCGTGAGCTATCCAGGGGAGGGTTCAGTGACAGCCTGTACATTACAACAAATAGAGTAAAAGAAATTTGCATAAGTCAACAGAACATGCTTTGCCATTATCACACTGTTTTTGGACTTGCTGCTACCTTTTTTTCATGATTTAAGTTCCCAATGTTCAATTTCTTTTCTGCTGTAGAAAGTGAATTTATCCTACCAAGACTTGGGTCATGATTACCAGGTTGATACCTTTCTGTCCATCCTGAAACGACTTTCTGCAGCTGATGAAATACAACTTATGGACAACAATTTACAGGACCTCAGATCTTTCAACTTTCCAAAGTAAGTAACCATATGAATCTCAGTTTTAGACATATATCCAGAATGTGAAGTTTTCAGTTTGTCTTTTAAAAGCTGAGACATATTTGAAAGTAATCAGAGAAAACTGGGAGGTCCATATTTGTAGGAAAGTTTATGCAAGAGTATGGCTGTCAATACATATGACAGCCAGTCAGTATTGTTTTTACCTCTCATAGCCTCACAGGCTCTTTAAAGGCCCAGTTCCTTCCTGCCAGAGAGTCACAATTTCACCAACTGTGAATTTAGACACTACAGGTTCCTAAACAATTTGGGGTGATACAAGTGTTGTTTTAAAACTCATTGTATGATATGGATCCATTCATCCCCTCCTGCTCTTTCTCCCTCCCTTCCTGTCATCTCCACCACCCTGACATGGCCCACCTTTTTACTCACTCTCTGAACAAGTGACATAACTGCAACAGATTTAGATGCCAAAGGTCGTCATCTGTTTGCCTCATTTCTTTACTTTAGGTCTGGTGATGTTTTTAGCCTTTTGCTATAGTTGTCAAGAACCTATTATCAAGGTTTTATATTAGTTTGTGTATTTTATCAATCATGTGTTCATACATTTTAAATGCACATAGTCACACTTTGCTTTCCTATATTTTATTTTCTTTCAGGTGTATCTCCTTAAATCTTAGTCAGAACTTTGTTTCATCTTTTAGTGTAAGTTTAGTTCTTTTTCAATCTTTCCATACTGAGTTTCTGGAACAATCTCTTGTGAAATGTGTCCATTTTTCTGATGACCACTAGAACTTATTCATGATGTAGGCCTACTGTTAGTTAACTCAGTTAGTAGCAGTGGAACATATGTGTTTAGTTGTTCTCTCAACTATGCAACAGTATGTGTAAGAAAATCAACTTAACCAGCATCGACTGCCTTTAACTGAAGTAAGTGTTTAGTTAAGGAACAAATCCCATTTGGCAGACTATTATTGGTGAATAAACCGTTGAGACTCCAAATTTGGCAAAATAACAGACGAGGCAAAGCAGAGTGCGTTTTTTTGCCAGTTTGGGAATCGAGACAGTTTATGAGACAATAATAGTCAGACAAGTGTGGTTTATTCCTATTCTACCACCAAAAATGTGTGAAAAACTTCACTTTTATCAGTTTTTACGTTTACTGAAAATGTGATGTGGAATACTAATTAAGTATTGGTTTGCATCCTGATATGTGATGTCATTCAGGGATTTCATCTTGAAATTATCTTCAACTATTATTGTACCAATGCAAGAGACAAACTACTAGCATGTGTTCATGTATACAAGATGAATGCACTTGCCTTCAAAGTAAGTTCAGTACAGTGTTTTGCCTGGTATTCACAGTCATAGTATCACCATTTTATCTGTAAATCTACATATTGTGTGGCCTGTTCAAGCAAATTTGCTGTTTCTCAGAACCTGTTTAGGGCCAGGAAGCTGTGTCGTTGCAATATTCATTTTCAGTTTAATGTTAAAATGCATGCAGCGTATGATTAACACTTTGAAAGTACGATGTGCTTATAATTTATTTGTGATGTTATTTATTTCTTTTCAGAAACTTCCTAAATGTCCCAGGCTACAGACTCTCAATCTGTGTGATAATTCAATCAACTCATTCGATGGCCTGAGTTATCTCAGAAAGTACCCAGATCTTCATACAATTGACCTCAGAAGAAACCCAATCTGCTTTGAGGAAGACTATCGACAAAGGTCTGTTGTATCACAGCTACCCTTCTTACAATGTTTCATATCCTCATTTAGCATGTTTGCAGGGTTATATATTGTTCATAAAAAAGCTTGTTCTCAGAAACTGTTTTAAGTCTTTCATTCATAATATCAGAATTTTTCATGAAACTTTTGTCTTAAACATTGAACTGTTAACCAGACCATCTGTTTAAAAAAAGGTTTTTAGACCCTACTTTGATTGTTGAAATGGTTAGCCAAAATTATGATCCTTTTTGGAGATCAAATTGGGTATGAATATTAAATGTGTGCAATAAACTTACAGTGTTAGATCAGTGACTTGGATGAAGCAACATACGGAGTCTCAGCTTGTGTGATGTGGAGCCATTAAAAATTGGGGAGATACTTCATGTATTGGTGACCTCAAACTGAGGTGAATAGACAACTGAAGGGAAAAGAAAGGCTGAATAGCCTGGAGTGGACAGCAGGACATGACTAGTAGGTGTCTGTTCATTTCAGCTGGAGGTTGGCTTCCATACCAAAAATGGGATTTTTTGCTTCAGGATCAAGGGGGGATGAACAAATGTAGGGAAGATTAAGTTGGAAGAAGTATGCTTTCAGTTTCTTTGTCAGATGAAAGGTGGTTTAATTGGTTGTACAGTCACTAACCTTGAGTTAAACCTCAGTATCCTGTAAGATTGGTGTGGGATATAATCTGTTCTGTTGGTTTGGTGGATGCCCACTAGACTGAAGGTTCGCCAGACAGACTCAGATTCCCTTGGATGAAAATCGACTTCGGTTTTGAAGTAGGGTTAGGATTTGGGTTAGATCCATAATAAGGTCAAGGAAAGAAATCACCTCAGTGAAAATTATAAACATAAACCCCTAGTTGCAACTACTCGAGTTGCTAGTTGTGGTTTAAACCTCAAAGCTTGAACAACTTTTGCCTGAGCATTTCTTTTGAAAAGGGAAAATGAGAGCTATTTGCTGACATTATACTGTTGTATTATAATTGCAAGGTTAGATACCATGCGGGCATTTTTTACTAGAATTTTCACCCTGTTTAAATTGTTAGTGATCTTATGGGTTTCTATTCAAATTTCACTGCAGTAAAAGGCATTTCACTGTAATGTTTCTCTTGAGTTTGCTGAAGGGAAGTGTTTTTTCACCACAAAAATTACCCATTTTCAGAATACAAAATGGTGTAAATGTTCATTGTGGAAGAATTAAATGCATTGTTCAGGATAACTGACATAACTTCCAAGCTTATAAACTGTGTTGAAGAAATCAAGACAGCTTAAGCTTGAACTGTCTAGCAAGAGTCTTTTCTTGCCCTATCACAGGGGCTGCCAACAGATTTCCTGTTAGGTCTCATGTCCATTTGAGGTTTTAACTCCATTTGGGAGTAGTTGCAGACATTCTGCCTAGCCTGCAGGGGGAGACAGTGTTAGTGCTAAGCTTCAGAATTAAGGTGGGAAAGTCGCTCCTTCAAAAAATTTTAGGAGGGATTTTCATTTAACTTGAAGGCATTGGCAAGTAAACAGAAAACGATTTTGCCTTGGAAATTTAAACTTTGCAGGATTTCGGGTGCCAAATGCAGGAATAGCACAATCCCTCACCTTAACGCGAACACTGGTGGGAGATAGTGTACAGGATTAAGGTTATAATGATGATGTAGAGGTAGATGTACCCCTCACAAAATGCATAGGCATAGGAAGCTGTTCTCAACTGGAGGGGGGGGGAGGGCATTTCAGACAGCAATCCTGTGACAGGGGGTGTCCCCATCCCCTTTTAGAAATCTTTTTAATATTTGAGTGTCCTCAGATACAGGTTGCTACCGCATACTTTGCAAATTAAAGGGAAAATTATGGCAAAATTTTAACATTTTCTACAGAGAGAACAAGTAATGGGTTTCATCCTTAAATCGAGGGAGGAGAAGGATATACTTCCATCCCACCACATTTTGACTGGGGAACTTTAGCCCCTCCCCCACTTCCTATGCCTGTGACTAAGTGGCTACATGCTACTTGAGTACAAGGACCGTTTGTGTACTTTACGAATGTTAAAACATCATCTCTGAAACTTGACAGGTTATCAAGAAAGTGTTTTTCTTTTCATCCTCAGGATTTTTCAGTCACTTCCTAATCTTAAAGTTTTGGATGGCATCCCAAAGCTCCCATCTGATGAATCTGACTTCTCAATGCAACGAAAAGGGTACTGTGTTATCTCATAGGAACAGCTCACAATGCTTCACATGTATGTTGTTTACCTGCATCTGTATGAAAGGGGCTCACTACAAAATTCAGGGAATATTTAAGGATAGGAACCGAGTCCCAATTTGCCATAGGCAGAAGAAATCTATGTGATATTTGTTTTATTGTATTTGCATGTGAAGACTGTATGTTTGCATGCATGGTATGTATGTAACACTCTCTGCTTGTAAACATGGCATCTCAACAAGGGTATAAACCTTGAGGGATATCATACTTAGTGTGTGCATACCCCTTATTAAGTTATAATCCCTATTGCTTTTGGTGAATGCAAAATTTTGTGAGTTGGGGTGAGCAAAGGCTGAATAGTGAAAACTTGGTTAAACATACCTCACCTTAGAAAGAAAACTTAAATGAATGTCATACATGGCATGTAGGTTCATACAGTGGAAAAATTTTAAAGTTCAAAGGTCATTTGCGGTCACCAAAGGTCAAACTGTTTGTGAAATCAGGTAAGCATGCTATCTTAAGAAATCAAACTTCAATTGATCTCATATTTTACATGTGGATACCCTGCCGAAAGCAGGTGTCTTTCATTTTTGGTGGGTGATAAAAGTTGTTGTAGATCATTTTGAGGTTACCAGAGGTTAAACTGTAGAAGCCCTGTCACTATCATGCAAGAAAACATACCCACATTTTGTATTTGAAATTTAATACAGAGAATGAAAATGCAAGAAGAATGTTGACCAAATTATCATGACATCAATATGTGTGAACATTGCTCATGAATTTTAAGCATTGTACATTTTTATGCAATGAACATTGAAGCAGTTTTTTGGATACCCCACTGGTAGTTACATGTTTTCCAGTTGTAAAGAATCACCATACTCTTTTGCTTTCTGGTTTACCCTTAGAGTGGATTCTATGGCTGCAATTGAATTAATTTAATACATAAGTTAGGTTTTTGAATTTTATAAAACCTTACCTTTTAAGGCAATGTTGGTCACTGTTAATTTGTGATGGTGGTTTTATGCATTCCGTGAATATAATCCGTCCATTGTCAGGTATGAAGAAAAATTAAGTTTTGATGTCCTTTTATTCTCTTTATAAAATCACCTTGTGTTTTATGGTTTAAAATATCATTCTTTTGAAAATTTATCTTAATTGTACGCTATCAAATATTCTGGTTGTAAATAGTTTTTCCATAGGTTTGCATACAAATGTCCAAAGTACATAATGTCTTCACATAGATCCTATCAAATGTAGTGAGGAAAAATGCTACTGTAATTATATATTTATGTGTTCATATGATGCTGGAAAAAGTTTTGAAAAACAAGAAAATACTTCACACTGAAGTTATATTTCTGTCTATGTAATCTTTTTATTGTATTATAGCAAGTATAACATATATATTCAAGTATTGCTTTTGTAATTCATTCATCACTTATACATGACATTATGAAGAGAAAATTTTCAGCACAATTGTACAGTAGATGGCAGGATGAAATAATGGAGTGGTTAACAGGCAAGATAGGCAAGTTTAAAGACGTATTTTATATGTAAAATTACAAAATGTTTGGTGCAAATTATTCTTAAGAGCACCATTTACTATCACTGAAAACCTGATAGACGGAGTACTCGTAACAGTATGACGAATGCGCACCCCATGTCCCTACAACCCCCTCCCTTCTGGGCAGTTCTCACTCTAGAAATTTTCCCCATGACAACTCCCACCAGACATTCCCACCTGATAATTTTCCCCCAGACAATTCCCAACTGGACAATTTCCACCCTCACAAAAACCCTCAAGAGAATGTCCCTAACCAGAGAATGTCAAATTGTACTGGGTGGGAATTGTACCAGGAAAAGTTTGTCCAGAAACCCTCCAGGTTACTGAGCAATACTAGCAATATAATATTGTGGGCTTAAAACTCATCTAATGGAACATCTTTCCAAAGGCACATCTTTCCATGGATTTCTTCATTAAATTTGTAAACAAATTTAAATTTTGAAAAATGACCACAATTATTTTTAAAGAGGTACAGTCAACTTTACAGAACAATTAAAAGCTACTTTGCAAATTTTACAGTAGAATTTATTATTGGCAGACAGTAGGTTGTTGGCAGCAAGTAAAGAGGTAGACCTTATAGTTATTAAACTAGAAGAAAGTAAAAAATTAACTTTATTTGAGAGGGGAAATATATATATATATCCCTGGACTATATACTAAAATGGCAAGACATATTACTGGCAGGACTTGTATTTAAAACAAACTTGAATGTTGACAAGAATGGAAAGAGCATTACAAATACTTGTTAGGAATTGTTTGGACACCTAGAAAAGTTTCCAACAATTTCTGTCTGTCTTAGATAGCTCGTGGGCAGGATAAACTAAAATACCATGAGAAAATAAGAAATCAAAGAAAGTGCAGCTTTCAGATCACATTTTCCCTATGTCCAAGCAATAATATGTCAGCTGCTGTTATGACTGCTTTTTATGTTTGAGTTAAATTATTCTTAGCTGTTCTTTTTAATTCATAAATGGTATAGTAGTAGTATAGATGTTTTTCATATCTTATTACAAGTTTAGCACCAAATTTATATGGTTATTTTTACTGCGACATTCCAAGCAATTACTAGTGAATGTCTGGGCCACGACTAGAATGGGCTTACCAAAATAGCTGAGAGTGTGCTTTTTGGCTTCATTCCATGTGCTACATTATGATCTTCTCTGCCCATAAGGAATACCCAGACCCCTGTTTTTGGCCAAAAACGAGAGATTTAATATCTACCAGAGTTTGTAACATTAGCCTCATTGAACACCCTGCTGCAAAAATTGGTTCTTAGATAACCAATTACCTTTAAAAGGTAGTGGACTACAGCAAATCACAATAGCATACATAATGCACTATGAATAGCTAGTACATTGGTCAGAACTAGGTCTTTATACAATCATACAGCGGCTAAGTCAATTATTTATGTGCACTCAAGGGTAAATCCTACTACTGACAGCACTTTTGAAAGTTAGTTTACTATAAAGTGTTAAATTATTCCTCCCCGAATGGCTCTGAGGACCAGTCTTCAATGGGCTGCATTGGCTGTCATGATGTACATACAACTATACTTCATGGTATTTTAGTTCAGTGTTGGGACCCCATTGCACAAAGAGTTATGCTAAATCTTGAGTTTGATTTTAATATGTGGGACTATTACATGGTACATAAAAGAAAGGGCCTATTACATGGAAAATAACAGGGCCAATTTACCCTATTACATGGTCAATAAAAGATAGTAGCTATTACTTGTGTGCTGTATGTTCTAACCCAGACTATTACTAACTTTCTTATTCTGCGTGATGCATTCTTCTCCCTACTGATGGTACTTTTTCAAAAGTCCCCTGGACTTTCTGGCAAAGAGCCAAGGAGCAAAACCAAAACAACCTTCCCGAAAGAGTTCTGCTCCCTACATCCCCAAAGGACAACTTCAACTCAACATGACCAACCAAACAACCTGATGAGCAAAGTCCCGTTCTTTTCCCTATTGATGGTCTGTCCTCTTCTCTCTTGCTTGGATGAACAAGGTCAATAAACACCAGATAAGAAGTTGACCACATAGTTCGCTCTCACACCTGAATGCATTTACAGGACAAACACAGACCCACATCTCTGTGTGGATCAACTCTCTTACTGTTTAGGCCTACCTTGTGGTCTCTTTGAGCATACTTGAAGTGATTTAAACAAGGGGTAAAATTTAACCTCCCCCACCCACTCTTTTTTTTTGCAGGGGTGTCTTTTTTTTTTTTTTTGCAGGGGTGTAGGGCTAAATTCCTTACATAGGGAGGGGAATGCGCAATGTGATTGCAAACTCTAACATGGCTGATGAAACCAACTTTTGTGGACAATTGTTAAACAGCAAAGCCAAAACCTACCCATCTTAAGCTGTAAGAGGCTTGCTACATTTTGTCAGACACTGATCCTTCATATAATTTCATCAAATGGAGCTAGAAAAAATGCCATATTGCACCTGCTGAAGAATATGTCTTTTAAACATACTTCACCTTTCTCTTGTCCTTGTGGGGCATTGTTATGTCCCTGCATGGTTTTATTGCCACCCAGGTTTTAAACAATGGCCCAACTGTGCTCACTGTGTATCTGGTCCCTACTTGCATCCTGTTTACATTCCAATGCTAGTTACACAAAATAACCTGTGGTACCTTATATTCCTGTCCAATTGCAAGATGCAAAAAGCTACATTCATTTTGCTGATAGTAGTTAGAGTCCATACAATTGTCTCTATACATTTAAGCAGTATTGTATGACATAACTAAGGTCAAAATGTCCCAGCCCCATGAAATTGTGGTAATGTAGATTGTAAATAAAGGAGCTAGCAATTTAACTACTCCTGTTTGTCATGAACCAGTCTGACACATCCTTAACATGTTTAAGAGACTGCACATGTCTGACTCACCAAAGTAATAAGAGCTCACCGACTTGTGTGCACCAAAAGGAGAAAGGTTTCTAAATTTATGGAATATTTACAAGCAAGATAAAGCTTGTTTGTCAAAATTATAGCATCTAAAAAATGTGGAGGCGCAGTGACTGGAAAAAAATGATTTTTGTAGTACTTATCTAATTTTACCATCAATTTTGAGACCTCATAAATTAGAGGGCAATTCTCGTCATCCTTGACGGTTTCAATTCTCCCAACTAAGCAACTTGTAGCTCCTCCCATAACTGTATAAAGCTCCTCCTTGCCCAGACACAAACCTATTTTATTGCTTCAGGCCATGTCCTGGTGAGCATACAAGGCTATAATGTGTAATCCAAGACTCTCTTAACATTGTTTGGAACCTTGAGTGACTCTGCATCTTTTGAATTTTCAAACTTTCATGTCAATCACAGAGCAGTAACCAACTGAGAATTTTGATACCCCTACACTATAAATATACTTTGGGATGATGACTGTTTGTCTTTAAATACTACATGACTCAATCTTTGGAGAATGTCTTGTGGCACACATTTCTCCCATCACCCAATCTCTTCTTGTACACCTAGTTAAATAGCAAACATCATTTAGCCCATCACCCTATCTTTTCTTTTTCACTTAGTTGTAACAAACATCAAATGATCCATCACCTAATATTTTCTTGCAATGACAGATACTTTATGTAAACAAATATCTAAAATATAACTTCCAGCAGTTGAGTATAACGCCTCTTGATTTCTTCTCTATCATTCAAAAGTTGTGTAAATACCTGCTTATTGAGTTCATCACTAAAGCCTGCTTCGTCAGATGATTTGAAAATGAACAGTTTTCTCTCCATTACTTCTAAAAAATCTGAAAGATATTGAAATGAAATTCAAAGATACCATATTTAAGTGACCCTTAACACCATTTTGCATATGTGTACTACAGCAATTTCAAATTTCCTTTCAGAAAGTCTTCTACGAAGTATCCTGAGAGTCACATCTTACAATAATCTTGTATTTACCAAGTGAAGTGAAGTATAAAACAATCAAATGTTCATCACTCGATCCTTTGCAAGTAACTTTAAAAGAAGTGTTTTGCTCTTAAGCTTCTGCTGATTTTTCAAACAGTGCTTCAGGCTTTCATGTGAAATTTCCATTTAGCTCATATTTTATGGTTCATGAGATATTTGTAAGGTGAAGTTATAACATTTTCAAGCCAAAGTGAACTTGCAGCAAGTCCACATGAAACAGTGACCACACATCATCTGACACTTTTGTCTTTCTTTTATACTCATAATCTCATGTTTTAATGTTCTGCATGTATGGAAGGCATGACCTTCTAATTTCCCATGGAAAACTCACATCCCTTATCTATTTCAAGGTCAAATCATTCCACTGAAAACTAGAAAGCCAAAAGGCTTAGTGATTCCTTGCCATGTGATGTATTGTAACAAGCACGAGTCACCCACATGACAAGCATAAGACCCCACACAGTTATCCTACTTGAGATATCATGTCAATAATTCAAAACCTTTAGAAACCTTGTGACCTAAAATGATTTTTCACCTCCCCTTAAAACAAAAGCCCAATGAGCA